>MU760215.1:15582-50397 GCA_026770625.1 Nicotiana glauca
TAAAAGGACATGCGAGGTAGACATGTAAGCATACTTATAGAAAAACCAGTAGAAGCAATAACAGAGCAAAGATAAGGAAACATGCATATTAACGGCAAATCAAGCAAAAACACATAAGACATGACATGAACAGATAGATTCGCCTAAAGAAAGATGAAGAAGAAGAAGAGTCATTTTTTAAGATTTTGAAAACCCTAAATTGAACAGACTAATAAAAATACGAAAAAGTATCTAGAACTCGAGTAGAACACAGATCTGTCACAAATCTAAGAAAACAAGGGAAGAAAGAACCTCGAACAAGCCCTTTTTTAGGGTTTCTCAGAAACCCTAGGAACAAGAAGGCTTGGAAAGGTCTGGTCTTGAACAAGTCTGGACCACGGCTGGCCCTTTCAAAGTTCGAACATGCTGGAACGGAGCCGAAGAAACCAAAAGAACTCAGATTGGCGGAGGATCTGAATAGTCTTTGTTGAAATCGAGCCTCAAAACCTCGAACAAACACGATTTGGGGGTGAATGGAAGAGGGTACAGGCCGTCCATGGCCTGGGAAGCCATGGACGCCGGTGGATTTGGTCGGAGAGGACGTTAATGGCGGCTAGGGTTTCGAGTGTTAGAGAGAGTCTGAGAGATGAGGGAGTTTGGGGGCGGCGGCTTTTGATAAATGAAATTAGGGTTGGGGTTGGGCGGAATTAAAAAGGAAAGGAGAAATGGTGGCCGTTGATCAAAATGATCAACGGCCTAGATTGAATGGGGCGACCGGGCGGGTTAGGTGAATTGGGTTTGGGGCAGGTCCAAATCAAAAAGTGGATCGTGTAATTGGGTGTAATTGAGGTGCAGAATTGGGCTACAATTGAAAGCAATTTGAGGCCAAAATTGAAATAGCCATTTCCCCTTTTGAATTTATAAAAATAGTAAAAGATGTTAAAAATCAAATTAAAAGCACTGGGTTAGCAAACCATATGTAAGTATTAATTTAAAAATATTGGTATTGATTTTGTAATTAAAATTGCTATAAAATTTGGAAATGGGCTAAAATTGCAATTTCATGCAATTTAGTTTTAAAAATACCAAATGGACTCGTAAAATTATACAAAAATCATGTAAATTATGTTTTTATGCAAAATGTTAGAATAAAATAAACTATTATCCAAAATGGCATGCTTTTGGGAATAATTATTGGGATTTATGGTGTAAAAATAGGCCTTAAATTAGTTTAAAAATCCTTTAAAAATGCCAAAATCTTTTGGGATGCTCATATATGCATACATATCTATTTTGAGAGTATTTTGAGTATAAAAATATATAGGGAAAAATTGGGTATCAACACTACGTATCCCCTCTTAAACGGGAATCAGGTCAGGCGTAGTTCAAATTACATCATAAAGGAAATCATAAGTGGTTACACATAGTATCGTTTTACTGCATCTGAGTTGATCGGCTTTGGCCAAACTTCTCCATCCATTTTTGCGAGGATAAGGGCTCCTCCAGTTAGAACTCGGTGAACCATGTACGGACCTTGCCAATTGGGAGAGAATTTCCCCTTGGCTTCATCTTGATGTGGGAATATCTTCTTCAACACCAGTTGCCTTGGTGTAAACTTCCTTGGCTTAACTCTTTTGTTGAAGGCTCTAGACATTCTGTTCTGATACAACTGACCGTGGCAAACTACATTCATCCTTTTTCCATCTATAAGGGCTAACTGCTCGTAATGACCTTTTACCCATTCTGCATCGCCTAACTCTGCTTCTTGTATGATCCTCAAGGAGGGAATTTCTACCTTGGCGGGGATGACCGCCTCTGTACCATAAACCAACATGAGGGAGTTGTTCCGATCGATGTGCGGACCGTGGTGCGGTATCCCAGTAAAGCGAATGATAACTTCTCATGCCATTGTTTGTGACTTTCGACCATCTTCCTTAGTATCTTCTTGATATTCTTGTTGGCTGCTTCTTCAGCTCCATTCATCTGAGGCCTATAAGCTGTAGAATTTTTGTGTTTGATCTTGAATGTCTCACACATTACTTTCATTAAGTCGCTGTTGAGATTGGAACCATTATCAGTGATGATTGATTCCGGAATTCCGAATCGGCAAACAATACGGTACGGACGAAATCTATCACAACTTTCTTGGTCACTGCCCTGTACGATGCTGCTTCAACCCATTTAGTAAAATAATCAATTGCCACCAGGATGAACCTGTGCCCGTTTGATGCGGCAGGCTCGACAGGTCCAATGACATCCATTCCCCAGGCGGCGAATGACCATGGTGAGCTTGTTGCAGTGAGCTTGTTTGGAGGCACCTTTATCATATCTGCATGTATCTGACAATGATGGCATTTGTGAACGTACTGGATGTAGTCTGTTTCCATGGTTATCCAAAAATACCCTGCTCGGAGTATTTTGTTTGCTAAGACAAAACCATTCATGTGCGGCTCGCAAGTCCCTATGTGCACTTCGTCCAATAGTCTGGATGCTTCTTTCGCTTCGACACACCTTAGTAAACCCAAATTGGGAGTCCTCCTATAAAGGATTCCCCCGTTGTGAAAGAAGTTGTTGGATAACCTCCGAAGTGTGTGCTTCTGAGTAACGTTGGCAAGTTCTGGATATTCTCCTGTTGTCAAGTACTATTTGATGTCGTAGAACCATGGTTTTCCGTCTGCTTCTTCCTCAACGTGAGCACAATAAGCCGGCTGATCATAAATCTTTACTGGGATGGGATCAATGAAATTCGTATCTGGATGTTGGATCATGGATGATAGAGTAGCCAATGCGTCAGCGAACTCGTTTTGGACCCTAGGGACATGCTGAATTTCCGTATTTGTGAATCTTTTCCTTAATTCCTATATGTGATGCAAGTAGGGGAGTATCTTAGAGTTCTTGGTTGCCCACTCTTCTCGAACTTGATGTATGAGCGAGTCTAAATTCCAAATCACTAGCAACTCCTGAATGTTCATGTCAATGGCCATCTTGAGCCCTAAGATGCAAGCTTCGTATTCAACCATATTATTTATGCAGGGGAATCTGAGCTTGGCGGATACCGGGTAATGCTGGCCAGTTTCTGATACTAGGACTGCTCCTATGCCAATTCCTTTGAAATTTGTGGCTCCATCGAAATACAACCTCTAACCATCGTAGGATTCTGCAATATCTTCTCATACGAAGGACACTTCTTCATTAGGAAAATATGTTTTCAGGGGTTCGTATTCTCCGCCAATAGGATTCTCGACAAGGTGATCTGCTATGGATTGACCCTTGATTGCTTTCTGAGTCACGTAAATAATGTTGAATTCACTCAGCAAGATTTTCCACTTGGCGAGCTTGCTAGTGGGCATGGGCTTCTAGAAGATATACTTCAGTGGGTCCATCCTGGATATGAGATAAGTAGTGCAGACACAAAAATAATGCCTCAATTTCTAAGCTATCCAAGTCAGAACACAACAGGTGCGCTCTAATAAAGAATACCGGGCCTCGTATGGGGTGAACTTCTTACTGAGATAGTAGATGGATTGCTCCTTCCTCCTTGTTTCATCATGTTTTCCCAGAACACTACTGAATGCTCCATCCAAAACTGCGAGATAAAGCAATAGAGGCCTCCCTGGCTCGGGCGGAACTAAGACTGGTGGCATTGACAGGTATTCCTTGATTCTGTCGAATACTTTCTAACAATCGCTGGTCCATTTAGTAGCATCATCTTTCTTCAACATCTTTCTTGATCGAGGCTGCCACTTTATTCTGGGATAGTGAGAGCGTTGTGTTTCATTTCGGCGACATAGAAATGACACCACTTCTAGAAGAAATTGGAGGGCTTGAGGGGTTAGTCTGGGATAGTCCCGGGCTATTGGTACCAAAAACCCCTACTGGCAAGGGTTTTTAAAGATGATGGGGTTAAAGAAGAATGTCGACCTAGCGTGCTTGAAAGAATCTGACATACCTTTCGAATACCTGTATGAGAGGTATGGTCATAGCAATCTTTCCGTACCTACCATAATGAGATCTCTCTCACTTCTCTGGGTCACATCCACCGCAGAGTGTTCTTATTCATTGTGTGCTTCTTAGGCCTGATAGTATTCCCAACAAAAAATAGAAGAATCCATACTAGGTTGGCCATGGTAGCCAAGACTTTAATGGAAGGGATTAATAGAAAAACATATACCATAGTCCCCATGATCATAACCGACATCTACAGGGCTCTGGAGCACTATCAAAGAGGGATCAAGCATTTCAAGGGTTGTAACTTATTGCTGCAGTAGTGGTTGTTGGAACATTTCCAAAAGGGTCAGTATCACTAAGAATTTTTGCGAAGGGCTTGGAACGACCATATTGCCTTCCATCACCCCAAGCGGATGACTTACATTCTGAACAAGTTTGCTCAGCCGGAAACTACTAAAGAATGGGTAGAGTTCTTTGACAATATGACTGAGGGACATGTGCAATGGATGTTCGAATGGTTCCTAACAGACGAATTCATCTGATCCAGGGATGCTCCACACTTGGTGTTGATCGATTTGAGAGGGATATACCCCTATGTCCCTATCCGAGTTATAAGGCAAGCAGGCAGGAAACAAGTTGTCCCAAGGGTTGTCAAGATGAGTCATTTCAGGGTGGACTTTCAAGACAACAGTGTCCCTTACAAGGGCCAAGCTCAGCACATGTGGCACTGCAAAATCATTGTGGAGAAGAACATCATTGAGCCAGACATGTATCATGCAGGATGCGAGCCTCTCTACCCGGCATGGTTGGAGGACAATTTGAAAGGAATGGTGACACCAGGGGCTGGTCGAGGGAATAAAATCATAGATGAAGAGGCTGAAGATCAAGTCAAATACAACAGGCTACGTAAGAGGGTCCACGACTCTGAGAATGAGCACCGGGAAATACACGAGAGGAATGAGAGGTTGATCAAGGAATGGAAATAAATGGCAGTCGCTTCCAACAGGAAACTAGAGTATCTGGAGCGGAAATAGTGGAGCTGTAAGGAAAAGTCATAAAGAGGATCGAGAATTGCCAGAATGCTGCTGCTAAGTCTGCGCGAGCTGGAAGGTCCTTCTGGGACCAAATAGGCTATATTTATTTGCTTTCCTAAAATGTAATAAGGCCAAGTGCTAGTAGTAACTTATTTCATTTATCTTAGTGTCGGCATTTAAAGTTCTCCAAATCTGATTGTCACTAGGCCTATCTCGAGCACAACGAGGCTCCCAAATTAAGACACGAATTTACATTTTCTCAATATGTTTTTAAATACTGCAAATATTTCAGAATCCTTACTGACTTGTCTACCTTTTTGTTTTTCTTTATTCTTTATTCCCATCCCCTATGGTTGGTTCACTCATACTGGCCTTATCAGCGTATCATACCAGATTCAGAGGCCCTCAACCTCCTCCTCCTCCAAGTAACACAATGGGCAAAGGAAAGGCAAAAATGGACGACTTAAGTGGTATCCGAAAGGAGAATATTGAGAATGTAGAAACCTTAGATGTCCATAATACTCCGACCCCAAATGATCTGGTCTTGAGACTAGAACAAAAGATACTAGAACTACAAGGAGAATTTGAGCAGGTACGCAACTTGGCAAACTTATCACTCACCCTGAATGTCCCTGACATCAACAAACATAACACTAAGAACCCAGCACCTCCCCAAAGCATACAAAGACAACATCCACAAAACACTCATGTACCGAATTAATGCGCAACTCTACCCAGAATCCCAACCCATTACCAAGTCCATTGCAACACCACCATCAACCAGTTCATTACCTGCCAACCACCACTTACCACAACCCATTCCCAGTCCATGAAACTCTACCAATGACCATCACTACACCTAAGTTCTTGGCACCCATCAAAGCAACCCTATATATGTGGAAACTGTACCAATTTCCTGTACACCGGAATCCTCCGAGAAGGACTTGCTCATTAAAAACATGGCTGAAGAACTCAAGAAGTTAACAAGCTTAGTTCAGAGTGTTGAAGGCGACAAAGGAATAGAAGGTTTAAACTACAAAGACCTGTACATACAGCCAGATGTGGAATTGCATGAGGGGTACAAACCTCCCAAGTTTGAAATGTTCGACGGTACATATGATCCCATGGCTCATCTAAGGACCTATTGTGAAAAGCTTGTCGGGGTTGGGAAAGATGAAAAGATCCAGATGAAACTCTTTATGAGGAGTCTTACTAGGGATGCTTTGTCCTGGTATATCAGCCAAAACCCCAAAAAATGGTCCAATTAGGTAAGTATGGCATCGAATTTCATGGACCGGTTCAGGTTCAACACAAAGAACACACCAGATGTTTTCTACATTTAGAATCTTAAGAAGAAACCAACTGAGACTTTCTGTGAGTATGCTACTCGCTGGAGGTCGGAAGTAGCCAAAGTCAGGCCATCTATGGATGAAGAACATATGAACAAATTCTTTGTTAGAGCGCAGGATCCACAATATTATTAAAAGTTGATGGTTATCGAAAATCACAAATTCTCCGACATCATAAAACTTGGAGAAAGAATCGAAGAAGGAATCAAGAGCGGGATGGTAACAAATTTTGAGGCACTACAAGGCACAAATAAGGCGTTAGAATCAGGCGGCATATCAAAGAAGAAAGAGGTTGGAACAGTATTTGTGGCTCAGGGCCCAAAATCTCCATTTATCTATCAAATACCTTTGCCTACATATCAAACACCTCCACCCACATACCAAGCATTACCGCCTCCATATCAACCTTCATCTCCCATATATTCCCAACCAGCCTCTGTCTATCACACCTACAACTCCCAACCATCCCACTTCCAATCACCACCAGCTTGCCAAAACTATCCAAGACCAAAACCCAAATTCAACCGCAAACTACCCAGACAATACACCGCCATTGCTAAGCCCATCGACCAGTTATACGAGAGGTTGAAAGCCGCAGGTTACATCACTCATGTTCCCACAGTGGCACTAGAAAATCCATCTCAATAGGTCAATCCAAACAAAACTTGTACGTACCATTCCGATATAAAGGGCACACCACTGCTGAGTGCCGAACATTGAAGGATAAGATCCAAACACTAATTGAAACAAAGTCATACAGATAAATGAAGCCGCACCTAATGTTCGCAACAATTCCCTCCCCGATCATAAAAGTGATGGTGTACATGTGATAGAGACAAACGAAGAATGGGACCCTGAGGGGTCTATCAGGCTTATTCGAGAAGGCGATGACTCTAAAGTTGCAGTCACACTCACTCCTATTATGGTACAAACTTAGTCACCAATCGAGGTTGAGGTAACTGTATCAGCTCCATTCGAGGTAGAGGTGACTCCGCCCGCGACCACCTCCGCTCTATTTGAGGTAAAAATGGTCATACCCTTCACAGTGACAACATCAACCACACCCTCATTCAAATAAAAAACAATACCCTGGGATTATGTTACCGATGCTCAGTGAAAGGGGAAGGCCAAGGTAGAGGAATCTGGCGCTGCATAAGGAATGACTAGACTGGAAGAGTCTACACACCGGAACATTTGTGAGGATCAAGTAAGGATGCCACTACCCTGCAGCCTATCATTGATACTGGGACGGACGACCTGTGGAGGAACGTGCAGGCGAAGGAGTATTCTATTGTTAACCATCTAAACAAAATCCCTGCTCAGATATTTATCGTGGCACTATTGCAAAATTCAGAGGTGCACAAAAATGTTTTAATTAAGGTGCTGAGTGAGGCTTATGTACCCAACAACATCACTGGTGGATAAATGGCCAACATGGTTGGGCAAGTGTTGGAGAGTCATAAGATTATCTTCCACGAAGATGAGCTACCACCCGAGGGTTTGAATCACAATCGAGCATTGCATATCACAGTGCAATTTGAAGACAAGTTCATTGCAAGGGTCCTAGTTGACGGAGGTTCAAGCCTAAATATTTGCCTGTTGGACACTCTAAAAAGATTAGATAAAGGTTTCCATGAAATACGGGTAGGAAGCATGAATATGAAAGCTGTTGATGGGCCCTAGAGGGCCACGATCGGGGAAATCAACCTTTGATTGCAGATGGGACCAACTTGGTTCGACGTCGAGTTTCAGGTCTTCAACATACCATACACATATAACCTCCTGTTGGGCCGACCATGGATCCATGCCGCTGGAGCCATACCTTCCATACTATATCAAGCCGTGAAGTTTGAATGGAATCATCAGGAGGTAATCATTCACGGGGATGGAAGTAACCCCATTTACACTAGTCAAACCATCTCGATCATTGGACATAGAAAAAGGATAGGAGGAGAATTATATTGAACGGGTCAATTCCATTGAGAAGGATAAATGGTGGAGTGGTAAAATAGAAAGCATATTGGCCTGGTCTGGATATGAATCCGGCAAAGGGTTGGGGAAGAATCTCCAGGGTATCACTAAACCGATACAGCTGAAGGGTCATAGTACCGCCTTTGGGATCGGATACCAGTACACATAGAAAGACTATAGAAATTGATTGCCTCAATGGCGTGGAACGTATTACCCTCTTGAGCAGCCAGTGCCACATTTGGAACAAGCTTTTTACCAAGCTGATACAATATAGGGGATTGTAGAAGAAGAAGCACTGGCGGGGTTAAAGAATTTGTTCTTGGAAGATGAAGAGATAGACCGCAGTGCTATAATTGAGGAGGAGGAGGAGGAGGAGGAGGAGGAGGAGGAGGAAGAAGGCCTCACTATTCAAACCATAAAGAAGGGATATGTTCTCAAAAACTGGACCGCCACACCATACCGAGCCCGCTGAGTCCCTATGTAGCTTGGTTAAATTTACTTCTATAGCCGTTCTAGGCATTTAAGATTTCCAATAATTTTTTTTAAGATTTACTTGTTTCAAAATAAATGCTCGATTCATCGAGCCAAATTTTGTCTGAACGATTTTCTCAGTTTTAATCAAATGTATTTGTTCTTTATCGATAAGAGGGGTTGCTCTGATGGTAAGAAACCTCCACTTCCAACCAAGAGTTTGTGAGTTTGAGTCTCCCCAAGAGCAAGGTGGGAAGTTCTTGGAGTGAAGGATGCCGAGGGTCTATTTGGAAACAGCCTCTCTACCCCAGGGTAAGGGTAGGGTCTGCGTACACACTACTCTCCCCAGACCCTACTAAGTGGGATTATACTGGGTTGTTGTTGTATTTATTATTTATCATTATTTATTACTATTTCTATGTTTTTTCCTTCTACAGTGTTATTATTACTTTTCCTGATGAACCAGTGACTGTTACATGTAATGAGGCAGTGCAACATGAGAATAGTGATTCAGATGAAGAGAATGAGATACCCGAGGAAATTGTCAGGGAAGTTGAGAATTTTGAGAACAAGCCTAAGTCCAACCTGGACGAAACAGGAGCAGTAAATTTGGGGGATGCTAAGACCGTCAAAGAGACTCGCATCAGCATTTACTTATCACCGACAGAGAAGGAAGAGTACATTCGGTTCCTAAGAGAGTATTAGGACATTTTCGCATGGTCATATGTTGACATGATCAGTTTGAGCACGTCCATAGTGGCTTACAAGCTGCCTATTAATCCCATGTGTCAACCAGTCAAGAAGAAACTAAGAAAGTTCAAACCAGATATGAGCTTGAAAATCAAGGAGGAAATTCTTAGGGTGGTTGAGTGCCCAACCTGGTTAGCTAACATTGTGCCAGTTCCAAAAAAGGATGGGAAAGTCTGAGTATATGTTGACTATAGGGATTTAAATAGAGCAAGTCCTAAAGATGACTTCCCACTCCCAAATATAGATATCCTTATCGATAATTACGCCAAGCATGAACTCCAATCCTTTGTAGATTTCTTCGCGTTGTTATCACCAGATTTGGATGGATGAAGAAGATGTAGAGAAGACAACTTTCATCACACCATGCGGTGTATAATATTACAAGATGATGCCATTTGGTCTGAAGAATGCTGGGGCCACTTAAATGAGATCCATGACAACCATCTTCCATGATATGATACACAAATAAATAGAGGTGTATGTGGATGGTGTCATTATCAAATCCAAGAGGGCCACATATCACATAGAAGACTTGAGGAAGTTCTTCGACAGGCTAAGGAGGTACAACTTGAAATTGAACCCAGTAAAGTGTACATTTGGGGTTCCTGCAGGGAAGTTTTTTGGGATTCATCGCCAGTCATCGAGGGATTGAGATGGATCCATCTAAAGTCAAAGTTATTCAGGAGTTACCATCGCCTAATAATAAATAAGACGTGATAAGCTTTCTAGGACGTCTCAACTACATCAGTCGCTTCATAGCACAATTCACGGTCATATGTGAACCCATCTTCAAGATGCTGAAACAAGTTGGACCAAGGATTGTCATAAAGCCTTCGACAAGATCAAGGAATACCTATCCGCACCACCAGTGCTGGTCCCACCAGAGCCAGTACGACCTTTGCTATTTTATCTATCTGTACTGGATGGAGGCTTCAGATGTGTTCTAGGAAAACATGACGATATGGGAAGAAAGGATCAAGCCATATATTACTTAAGTAAGAAATCCACACCTTATGAAGCACGGTATTCTTTGCTGGAACGCATTTGCTGTTCTTTGACCTGGACAACTCACAAATTGAGACATTACTTATGTGCATACATTACATACCTTATTTCCAGGATGGACCCTCTGAAGTACATATTTCAGAAACTCATGCCGACCGGGAAGTTAACTAAATGGCAGATACTACTAAGTGAGTTCGATATCATCTACGTAACTCAAAAGGTGATCAAGGGACAAGCATTAGCAGATCACCTTGCTAAAAAATTGGTGGGAGGAGCATATGAGCCTCTGAAACTTATTTTCCTAATGAAGAAGTGTCGTTCGTAGGGGAAGACATTACCGAAGCATATGAGGGTTGGAGGATGTTCTTCGATGGAGCTGCAAATTTCAAAGGAGTAGGCATTGGAGCAGTTTTGGTATTAGAAACGGGTCAGCATTACCTGATATCTGCTAAACTCAATTTCCTTACACCAATAACATGGCAGAGTATGAAGCATGCATACTAGGACTCAACATAGCAGTTGATATGAACATTCAGGAGCTGCTGGTGATCGGTGATTCAGATTTGCTTATGCACCAGGTATAAGGAGAGTGGGCCACCAATAATTCCAAGATATTGCCATATCTGCACCAAGTGCAGGAATAGAGAAAGAGGTTTATGAAGATATAATTCCGACATGTACCCAGAATTCAAAATGAGTATGCCGACGCATTGGCCACTTTGTCATCTATGATACAGCGTCCAGATAAGAATTATATTGATCCCATTCTGGTGAAGATCCATAATCAGTCGGCATATTGCGCTCATGTTGAGGAAGAAATAGATGGAAAGCCTTGATTCCATGATATCAAGGAGTATTTGTCAAAGAGAGAATACCAGGAGCATGCAAATCACACTCAAAAACGCACACTCCAAGGATTGTCAAATCAGTTCTTCCACAGCAGAGGGAACTTGTACAGAAGAACTCCTGATTTGGGTTTACTAAGGTATGTCGACGCAGGGGAAGCTTCTAAGCTACATGAAGATGTGTATGCCGGGACCTATGACCCACACATGAATAGTTTTGTCTTGGCTAAGAAGATACTCATGGGAGGTTACTTTTGGATGACCATGGAGACGGATTGCATTTAGTATGTACGCAAATGCTTTCAATGTCAAGTGCATGCCGATATGATAAAGGTGTCGCCGAATGATCTCAATGCAACAAGCTCACCTTGGACATTCGCCACCTGGGGAATGGATCTTATTGGTCCAATGAATCCCATTGATTCGAACAGACACATGTTTATTCTGTAGCTATTGATTACTTCATAAAATGGGTAGAGGCTGCATCCTACAAAGCTGTCACCAAGAAGGTCGTCGCGGACTTTGTCAAAGATCGCATTGTTTGACGATTTAGAGTTACTGAGTCCATTATTACTGATAATGACGCCAATATCAACAGTGATTTGATGAAGTCCATGTGTGAAACTTTCAAAATCAAACACCTGAATTCCACAACCTACAGACCTAAGATGAATGGAGCCGTAGAAGCTGCCAACAAAAACATCAAGAAGATACTAAGGAAAATGGTAGAGAACCAAAAACAATGGCACGAGAAGTTACCTTTTGATTTATTGGGATACCTTACTACGGTTAGCACATTAACCGGGGCAACTTCCAACATGCTGGTTTATGGTACCGAGGCTGTCATCCTAGTCAAGGTAGAGATTCCTTCTTTAAGAATCATACAGGAAGTTAAACTCAGCAATGTAGAGTGGATAAGGAGTCGCTATGAACAATTGGCCCTCATCGATGGAAAGATGATGAACACAGTGTGTCACGGCCAACTTTATCAGAACAAAATGTCTAGAGCTTTCAACAAAAGGGTTAAAATAAGGCAATTTGCACCGGGACAGCTGGTGCTAAAAAAGATCTTCCCACATCAAGATGAAGTCAAATGGAAATTCTCTCCCAACTGGGAAGGTCCTTACACAGTTCACAGGGTGTTGACAGGAGGAGCACTCATACTTGTAGAAATGGATGGAGAAATCTGGCCAAAACTGATCAATTCAGACGCAGTGAAGAGATACTATGCTTAGATTACTTACATTTCCTCATCTGATGTAATTGAACTATGCTTGACCTAATTTCCATTTAAGAAGGGATACGTAGGCAGCCTTATGGGCTTAGTTATATCATAATAGAATTTCCATTTCCCCCCAAGGTCAGAAACATGGGCAGAATTTTGAGGAGGACCCTCAAAATTCCGGAGCAAATCCAGCCAATGCCATCGCATGCCAGAAAGACAGTAATCAGTTAAGAAATTGGAGTAGAACTTTGAGAAGGATTCTCAAAATTCTAAATAAGGTTGTGCAAGGCCAATTACCCGCAAATAGCCAAAAGATCACCAACCAAACTGGGGCAAAATTTTGAGGAGGACCCTCAAAATTCCATTATAAGAGAGTTGCAATGCCTTGAGATGTGTTACAGTCGCTTAGTTCATCTAAATATATCAATATATTTATGAAATCACTCTATTTTATCAAATTGCATATTTTCGAAAATTCTATTTCTATAGCATTCAGGTGTCACCCAGGGGAACTCGAAAGGCTTTCAGAATGGAGCATAGCAAGGCTAGTAGATGAAGCACAAACCAACCTCCCCCTCACAGAATTTACAATTTTTCTTTGAACACAGGCACATCTGATATAACAATAATATCCGTAAATATATGAATACAACAAGATTAGTATCAATCGGTCCACCAGACACCGAATATACATCTCCAGCTAAGATACATACTACTCTTACTTACTACTTGCTCTCTACATGAGGCTAATCCTTGCCTCCATATTTGCATGAGGATAATCCTTGCCTCTCTATTTGCATGAGCCTAATCCATGCCTCCCTACTTGCATGAGGCAAATCTTTGCCTCTACTTTCATGATGTCGCGCCCCCTTTTTCCCATCCTCGCGGAGAGAGGTTCGGGTTTCAACATTCCATGAGGTGTGATAACTCATTTCCTTTTAGGAATTGGGTATTTGAAGAGTCTCCACTTGACGGGTTATGTTGCATTAGGGCACCTAGAGTGATTAACTCTTGGATTGGTTTGCATGAACAGAGATCTAAGGTAAGGGCTCGAAATAACCCCAAGGGGAAGGTGTTAGGCACCCCTCTTGGTCCATAACTGTGGGTCCCGGTCGAACTTATATTCACAAATTAGTCCATTACTAATAAACAGTTGAATCAAATAGGTTTCAAGTAAAGCACTTTGGATAACTCAAGTAATAAGATAAAGATTTTTTGAACAATTTGTATACAACAAAGGTTTTAAATAGAAGAAGGAATTTTAGAAAAGGAGGAGTCCTACGTTGGTTAGCCTATAGGATTACCCCACACAATGTCCGGTAAACACTACTCAATGAGGGGCTACACGTGACATTAGCGCGTAGTTGTCATATACCATATCTACCCTTCTCATCCCCTTAGTAGTCATTCAAAGCGAGTGTCTGGTCAGCAATCTCTATTGTGTGCTGTTACCCGTCCCTTCTTGATGGTCCTGGAGGGATTTAGGACCTCTACCTATAGGTGGTTCTAGACAGACCCCTAAGGTTTTAAAGGTGAAAATACTAAGGCGACAGGTAAGAACAATTATGACTCTTTGCAAATAAGAAGAAAAAGGGAGCAATTAGAGGCTCAAAGTTTCCTCCTCAAACAAGGCACGTAAACAACATGACTCAAGCACAAATAAGCCCTTTTGTTAAATAGTATCCTAAGGCATAATGTCTAAGTGAACGTACAGAAAATAGGTTGTTTGTTTTATAAACTCAGAAGTAATGACCCTATCAGTGGCATACTGATTTTAAAGCTTGCTTAAACCAGGACAACATTAAGTCACAGAAACAACTTCAGAATAACAAGTTTTGAAAACGCCCTACAGGCTTGCCTATACGCGAAATACTGATGACTACATTTTATATAGTAAAATGAAGCGGGTTTTGAAACAGACTCTTTAATCACTATAGGCATGCTGTCTAATAATAGATTAAGCAATTTTAAAGAACTCGTTTCAAGGAAATATAAACCACTCAATTAAATCAATTTAGAAGTAAGCTAATCGTTAACTAGATTAATTTACTTAAAACCAAACTAGTTTAGATCTATAG
Organism: Nicotiana glauca; assembly: GCA_026770625.1. Classification (NCBI taxonomy): domain Eukaryota; kingdom Viridiplantae; phylum Streptophyta; class Magnoliopsida; order Solanales; family Solanaceae; genus Nicotiana; species Nicotiana glauca. Next base: position 30,238 of record MU760215.1, read on the forward strand.
GCAGAATCTGATGTTGTTCCCTATATGTATGATATCTAATTTTAAATACTGATTTTAAAGACTTGCAGGCATGATGACACATGGAAACATACATAAACACTTGTCATAACAGAAGTCGGATTTCGATTACATCCTATAGGCATGACATCTAATTCTGAACCTGATTTAAGACCTATTAAACATGATTTCTATCGTGGAATCAATTGAGACCTATAGGCATGATTTCTATCATAACAAGATACACAAGTCTATAGGCATGGTTTCTACTTATAAAGGCAAACACAGCAAATTGTAAATCCCTATAGACATGGTTCCTACCCGTATTACCCGCAAACATGTAGCTACCCACCCTTTTTACTAATTACCCCAATATTTATTTACGAGTTATTATAGGCCATATGAATGAATTACATAAGTAAATAAAAAAAATAAAAAGTTATTCTATAGGGAGCCTATAGATAGCCCAGATTTCCAAAGCGTCCAATAGCCTCAAATTCCTCAATTCCATAGACAATGTCATAGTCTAGGTGCATCAAAATTCCCTAAGGATCTCAAGGATCCCAGGCAGTGCTTACACCTAGACTTAGTAACCAAAATTGAATAAGTGCAGTGTGGAAGGGCCAGCCTCAGTATGCTAGAGTTCAGAGGGTTCTCAAGAGTATCCTAAGGAAGTACACATATCGGAGGGGGTAAAACTTATTGACTTAGGAGTAGAGTGAAAGTGCTTGACACAAGTTGAAAGGTTCTAATGGGAAAACTGTATTAAATGGAAGTTTGTTTGAAATAATTTAGTAAAACAACAGATACAGTTTGAAAAGAGAGTGGAGTAGTAAGCAACAGTCCAAAAACAACACCCTTAAGACAGGTTCATACACAGCTAGGAGTCACAGAACCAAAGCATGTTCAGTAGTCACAAACAAGAGTCATGGGATTTGAGGATACATAGAACACATGATTGTAAACACATAACAAGCAAAGGTCTTAGGAATTGGTACAAACATGCTCAAATACAACTGATCAGACATAGCCACAGAACCAACAATTCTTAAGGGGGTTCAGTATAGACAACATGATTTAAGAATCAATCCCAGATTCATACAAGTTAGAAGTGCATACTACTTGGGGGGGGGGAGGGGGTAACATGCTCATACTGATTCTAAGGAAGGGGAGTTCATAGCATGCTAATTATGCAAGCATATTAACTTATGGTTTCACAGCAAAACCATAAGTAAAAGCAAACTAGAAATATGATAAAGTGAAGCAATAAAAGAAATACATTGTTTTTGGAACTTGAACTGAAATTAGAACATACCGATAAAGAAGACATTAAGAAAGGGTAAAAGAGTAGGAGAGTACAATAGTTAGCCTTGGCTTGCAGCCGGCTAACTCAGAATAGTAGCAAGTAGCACAAAAGAGAGAGAGAGAGAGAGAGAGAGAGAGAGAGAGAGAGAGAGAGAGAGAGAGAGAGAGAGAGANAAGTAAGAATAAGTAGCATATAAGGCAAGAAATCAGTATATGATTAATAAAGAAAGAATCAAATTCAGTAAGTATAGGGTAAGCAATTAGGGCTAAGTTCAGAAAACTACAATTAAGGAAATAGTTCAGTGAATAAAGTACCACAACAAACAAGGTATGCAAATGACTTAATTTAAATAGAAGGGGCAGAAATTGAGGGTTTAAGGGAAGGTCTTTCAATCAAACGATAAAATAGGGAATCCATAATCAATAAAAGAGAAGGTCATGATGCAGTATTCAACATATAAATAGAGTAAGAGCAACCAAACATAGCAAACTGTCACGACCCGGATTTCCCACCCTCGGGAGTCGTGATGGCGCCTACTAGTGTGAGCTAGGCAAGCCAATTATGCGAACAATTTACGAATTTTAGATTCATTAACAATTGCGAAGTAATAACATTTAAACAACAAAATTTAATATAAGTGGAAGGAAAACAATAAACCACCTGAACATGAATATCTAATAGAACTGTTTTAGTCTCAACAACCTAGAACTGGTGTCACAGTTTCACAGACGGACTAAGAATAATACAAATAAAGGTCTGAAAGAAATAAATACAACACTGTCTCTGGAAATGCATGAAAGAAATAAGAATAGTAGATAGAAGAAGACGCCAACGCCTGCGGACGCCTGCAGGGCTACCTTGGGTCGCTTGATGAGCTAGAATCAACAATCCCACCGCGGTCCGGAGTCTACAACACTGAGGTCTACATAAAAGAGTGTAGAGTGTAGTATCAGCACAATCGACCCCATGTGCTGGTAAGTGCCTAGCCTAACCTCGGCGAATTAGTGACGAGGCTAGTACCAGACTATCAAATAAACCTGTGCAATTATATAATATACAACAAAAAGTAAAACAGGTATAAGCAAGTAAGGATGGGAGGGGGAAACATGCTACGTGGAATAACAGGTAGAAACAAAATATCAAGAGAACTATAAAGGAATAAAAATCCAAACACTAGCAAGAATAAGGAAAACAAAGGCAGATTTCACTTTCTTTTCACATCTTATTGCAGGCGTGCAACCCGATCCCACTTCCTGTATCTCGTGCAGACATGCCACCCGCTCCCATTTCATGTATCTCGTGGCACGCGTGCCACCCGCTCCCATTTCATTATATATTGTGGCAGGCGTACCACCCGCTCCCATTTCATTATATCTCATGGTAGGTGTGCCACCCGCTCCCATTTCATTATATCTCGTGGCAGGTGTGCCACCCGCCATTTCATTATATCTTGTGGTAGGCGTACCACCCGCTCCCATTTCATTATATCTTGTGGAAGGCGTGCCATCCACTCCCATTTCATTATATCTTATGGTAAGCGTACTACCCGATCCCATTTCATTATATCTCGTGGCAGGCGTGTCACCCGTTCCCATTTTATTATATCTTGTGGTAGGCGTATCACCCGCTCCCATTTCATTATGTAGCAGGCATGCCACCCGCTCCCATTTCATTATATCTTGTGGTAGGCATTTTACCCGGTCCCATTTACAAGCCAACAATAATCACAAGAAATCCCGGCAAGGGAACAGTAATATCAACAAACATCTTGGCAAGGGAGAAACATCTATAACCAAACTCAGCTACCTCAGCTATAACCAAACTCGTTACCACATCTAACTAACTCAGCTATAACCAAACTCGTTACACCACCTAACTACCTCAACTATAACCTAACCCGTTACAACACCTAACTACCTCAGCTATAACCCAACTCGTTACAACACCTAATAAAAAGAATCATTAACCTAAGCATCTGTAACATCGGTTAAGAGCATAATGCAAGGGAACCAGAACTCAACAAATAGCTTGGCAAGGGGTGCAACATAATGATCTCTTTTCAATTCTCACTTATACTTTCACAATTCGCTATACAACTGGAGCCAATGCTCATCAATGTTCATAAGTCACAATTCTTTCCACAACTTTACATAACAAATAGAAATCTTCACCAAGGCATGAATAACACAACGAAATCATGAAAATCACAATATAAGACTCTCGGTCATGCTTGACACCAACGTATAGATACTCGTCACCATGCCTATATGTCGTACTCATCAAGAAACAAATAGAAATTAGGACACAACTCCTAATCCCTCAAGCTAAGGTTAGACCAAACACTTACCTCGAACTTCCACAGCCAACTCAATCCTCAAAAGCCGCCTTTCCTTTCGAGTTAGGATCCAACACAATCGTATCTATGCATGATCGACTTAATAACATCAATAAATGTTAAACAATCCAATTTCAATGCTTAATTATAGCTTTTCAATCATTCTTCCCAAAAATCCAAAAATCGACCCCGGGCCCGCTTGGTCAAAACACGAGATTAGAACCAAAATCCGATCACCCATTCACTACGGGCCCAAATATTTAATTATTTCTAGAATTCGACCCCAAAACAAGGTCTAAATCGCAATTAATCAAAAAGCCCTAACTCTACCAAATCCCTAATTTTCTACCCTTATTCACATGATTTAAGCCTAGAAATCTAAAGGGTGTTAATGAAAAATGAAGAAAATGATTAAAGATTACTTACCAAGAGATTATGGTGAAGAAATGCTTCAAAAATCGTCTAAGAGCTTTGGAGAAGAAGGGGTTTGTGAAATTTTTATAAAATCCCGTATGTGTTCTGCTTTGGGTCTTTTAAAATCACTGGGCAAAATTTCCCTTCGCAATTCGCGATGGGTAAGGCTGGTTAAGACTTCGCGATCGCGCAAATGGGCTCGCGTTCGTGGAGAAGGATCCCCCTCGAGCCCTTGCGTTCACGTACAAGTCGTTGCGTTCACGTAGGGTAATTACCCCTCCCGCTGCCCATGCCCACTTTGGCTTTCGCGTTCGCGTGGCTAGGATTGCGTTCGCGAATGTATAAACCCCTATTGCTTCGCGTTTGCAACCTGAGTTACGCGTTCGCGTAGAAGGATTTTCCCTCCATCAAAATTTACACTTCGCGTTTGCGTAGGTACTCCCACGAACGCGAAGAAGGATGCATCAGGAACCCAACAACTGAAAAACCTGGAATATTTTCTAAGTCAAAAACTTCCCGAAGCACATCCGAAATACACCCGAGCCCTCCGAGCTCTTAACCAAACATAAGTACTAACTCAACAACCTCATACAAACTTATCCGTGCGATCAAATCGCCAAAATAATCTCAATAACAACGGATCAAACCTCAAAATCAAGAACTTTTTCTCAAACTTCATCAAGTATCAAATTTAGCAATTTAGGTCCGAATCACATCAAATGATATCCGTTTTCAACAAAATTTTACAGAAATGACTTAAACCATATATAAGACCTGTACCGGGTGTTGGAACCAAAATACTAGCCCGATACCATCGCGTTATAATCAGATTTCATTTTAAATTTCATTAATCAATTTTAGAAAAGAATTTCTTTTAAAAAATCATTTCTCGTGCTCGGGACCTCGGAATTCGATTCCGGACATACGCCCAGGTGCCATACTATCCTACAGACCCTCCGGGACCGTCAAATCATGTGTCCGGGTCCGTCAAATCATGTTCCATTTACCCAAAACATTGACCGAAATCAAAATAACTCATTTTATAACCAAATTTTACCATTTTCACATATTTTCATATTTAAGCTTTCCGGCTAGGCGCCCGGACTACACACGCATTTCGAGGTGAGGCTAAAAGAGGTTTTCAAGGCCTTGAAAATACAAAATTAAATTTAAAAACAAGTGATGACCTTTTGGGTCATCACATCCTCCACTCTAAAACAACCGTTCGTCCTCGAACATACTTAAGAAGGAAGTACCTAAGTCGGGAAAAAGATGGGGATAATGGCTCCGCATATTGGACTGGGACTCCCAGGTCGATGTCTCAGCAGGCTGATCCCTCCACTGAACACGAACAGAAGGAAAACTCTTCGACCTCAACTGACGAACCTGTCAGTCTAGAATAGCTACCGGCTCCTCCTCATAAGACAAGTCCTTGTCCAACTGGATAGTGCTGAAATCTAAAACTTGGGATGGATCGCCATGATAACTCCGAAGCATGGACACATGAAATGCTGGATGCACGACTGATAAGATCGGCGGCAAAGTAAGTCTATAAGCCACCTCTCCTACTTGATCAAGAATCTCAAATAGACCAATGAACCTAGGGCTAAGCTTGCCCTTCTTCCAAAATCTCATCACGCCCTTCATAGGCGACACTCAGAGCAATACCCGCTCACCAACCATGAAAGCCACATCTCGAACCTTGCGGTCTGCATAACTCTTTTGCCTGGACTGATCTGTACGAAGCCTATCCTGAATAATCCTGACCTTGTCCAAGGCCTCCTGAACCAGATCCGTACCCAACAACCAAGCTTCTCCCGACTCAAACCATCCAATAGGAGACCGACACCGCCTAACATACAAAGCTTCATATGGAGCCATCTGGATACTCGACTGGTGGCTGTTGTTGTACGCAAACTCCGCTAAAGGCAAAAACTAATCCCACGAGCCTCCAAAGTCAATAACACAAGCTCGGAGAATATCCTCCAAAATTGGAATAGTCCGCTCGGACCGCCCGTCCGTATGGGGATGAAATGTTATGCTCAACTCAACCCATATGCCCAACTCTTGCCGAACTGCTCTCCAGAAATGCGAGGTAAACTGTGTACCTCAGTTCGAAATAATAGACACGGGCACACCATAAAGCCGAACAATCTCCCGGATATATATCTCAACTAACCTCTCAGAAGAATATGAGACTTCCACATGAATGAAATGTGCTGACTTGGTCAGCCTATCAACAATGACCCATACTGCGTCAAACTTCTTCTGAGTCCGCGGAAGTCCAGTAACAAAGTCTATAGTGATCCGCTCCCACTTCCACTTGGAAAGCTCAATCCTCTGAAATAAACCACCAGGCCGCTGATGCTCGTACTTAACCTGCTGACAATTCAAACACTGAGCCATATATGAAATGATATCCTTCTTCATTTTACGCCACCAGTAATGCTGCCGCAAATCCTGATACATCTTTGCGGTGCCCGGATGAATAGAGTACCGGGAGCTATGGGCATCTTCTAAAATCAACTCTCGGACCCCATCTACATTAGGCACAAAAACTCGACCCTGAAATCTTAAAACTCCATCATCATCTAAAGTAACCTGCATGGCACCTCTGAGCTGCACTGTGTCTCTAAGGACACACAAATGGGGATCATCATACTGCTGATCACGAATACGCTCCAATAATGAAGAACGAGCGATCGTGCAAGCTAACACACGATTGGGATAAAAAACATCCAGTCTCACGAACTGATTGGCTAAAGCCTGAACATCCAAAACAAGCGGTCTCTCACCGACCGGAATGTAAGCAAGACTGCCCATATAGGCTGACTTCCTACTCAAAGCATCGGCCACCGCACTGGCCTTTCCCGGATGATATAAAATGGTGATATCATAATCTTTCAACAACTCCAACCACCTTCTCGGTCTCAAATTCAACTCCTTTTGCTTGAACAAATACTATAGACTCTTGTGATCCGTGAACATCTCACATGCCACGCCATACAGATAATGCCTCCAAATCTTCAATGTGTGAACTATTGGCTGCCAACTCCAAATCATGAACCGAATAATTTTTCTCATAAATCTTCAACTGCCGCGAAGCATAAGCAATGACCTTGCCATCCTGCATCAACACTACACCAAGTCCAATACGAGATGCATCACAATAAACTGTATAAGGCCCTGAACCTGTGGGCAAAACCAACACTGGTGCCGTAGTCAGAGCTATCTTGAGCTTTTGAAAGCTTACCTCACACTCGTCCGACCACCTGAACTGGGTAACCTTCTGGGTCAACCTGGTCATCGGGGCTGCGATAGATGAACACCCCTCCACAAACCGATGATAGTAGTCTGCCAATCCCAAGAAACTCCGAATTTCTGTAGCTGATGCTGGTCTAGGCTAGTTCTTGACTACCTCAATCTTCTTCGGATCAACCTGAATACCCTCTACTGACACAACATGACCCAGGAATGCAACTGAACTCAACCAAAACTCACACTTCGAGAGCTTTGCATATAACTGACTATCCCTCAAAGTTTGTAGAACCACTCTAAGGTGCTGCTCGTGCTCCTCCTGGCTGCGGAATATATCAATATATCCTCTTAAAGACTATCACGAACGAATCCAAATAAGGCTTGAACACTCGGTTCATCAAATCCATAAGAGCTACTAGTGCATTTGTCAACCCGAATGACATCACCAAGAACTCATAATGCCCGTACCGAGTGCGGAAAGCTGTCTTAGGGACATCAGATGCCCTAATCCTCAACTGATGGTAGCCAGATCGCAAGTCAATTTTTTGAAAATACTTTGGCACCCTGAAGCTGATCAAATAAAACATCAATCCTCGGTAATGGATACTTATTCTTGATTGTAACCTTGTTCAATTTCCCGTAATCAATACACATTCTCATTGATCCATCCTTCTTCTTGACAAACAACACCGGTGCACCCCAAGGTGAAACACTGGGTCTAATAAAACCCTTCTCAAGCAAATCCTACAATTGTTCCTTTAACTCTTTCAACTCAGGCGGGGCCATACGGTACGGCGAGATAGAAATGGGCTGAGTGCCCGGAGCCAAATCAATGCAAAAGTCAATATCCTTATCGGATGGCATACTCGGCAGGTCTGAAGGGAAAACCTTAGGAAGCTCACAAACAACTGGCACAGAATCAATAGAGGGAACCTCAGCACTAGAATCACGAACATACATCAAATAGGCCAAACACCCCTTCTCGACCATACGCCGAGCCTTCACATACGAGATAACACTATGGGTAGAATGACCAGGAGTCCCTATCCACTCTAAACGAGGCATACCCGGTAAATCTAAGGTCACAGTCTTGGCATGACAGTCCAAGATAGCGTGGTAAGGTGATAACCAATCCATCCCCAATATAATACCGAAATCATCCATGTCCAGAATAAGCAAATCTACACGAGTCTCAAGACCTCCAATAACCACTATACATGAATAATGGACACGATCCACCATAATAGAATCACCCACCAGTGTAGACACATAAACAAGGGCACTCAAAGAATCACTAGGCCTGATCAGATACGATGCAAAATAAAACTGAAGCTTCTCTATCACAAACCAGAACAATACCTGCACCTCCACCTCTAATACCTTTACTTCTACCTCTAGCATCTCTACCACCACCTCTAATACCTCTACCTCCCCCTCTAATACCTCTTTTTGAGTGATGTGGAGAAACTTCTCCAGAAATAGATGCGTGAACTGCTCCCAAGTCAAAGTTGGCGATCCGGCTGGTCTAGCCAAGCAATAATCTCTCAACCAAGTCTTGGCGGATCCAAACAAGCGAAAAGTAGCAAAATCGACCCCATTGGTCTCAACTATCCCCATGTTTCTAAGAACCTCATGATAGCTGTGTTGATAATCCTGGGGATCCTTAGTAGATACACCACTGAATGTAATAGTGAAGAGCTTGGGGAAACTTATCCAATGTCCACAAAGTCTCTGAAGACGTAGTTGATCTATCACCGGTTTGGGAAACTTATCCAATGTCCACAAAGTCTCTGGAGACGTAGTTGATCTATCACCGGTTTATTCTACTGCCCAATTGAAGAAGCGGTACACTACCTCTCCATTCGCGAAAGGACAAAAGTAGAGGTTTCAATTTAGCATTGAGAGAACAAAATCGCACGATAAGAAATAATGAATGTGAAGTTTTTCCTAACTCTGTAGCCTCTGGGGGATATATACAAAGTCTCCGTACCGATCCTACAGACTCTACTAAGCTTGTTTGTGAATTGTGAGACCTATGTAACCTAGAGCTCTGATACCAACTTGTCACGACCCGGATTTCCCACCTTTGTGAGTCGTGATGGCGCCTACTAGTGTGAGCTAGGCAAGTCAATTATGTGAACAATTTACCCATTTTATATTCATTAACAATTGCGAAGTAATAACATTTAAACAACAAAATTTAATATAAGCGGAAGGAAAATAATAAACCACCTGAACATGAATATCTAATACAACTGTTTGAGTCTTAACTACCCAGAACTGGTGTCATAGTTTCACAGACGAACTAAGAATAATATAAATAAAGTTCTGAAAGAAATAAATACAACACTATCTCTAGAAATGTATGAAAGAAACATGAATAGTAGATAGAAGAAGACAGCAAGGCTTGCGGACGTCTGTAGGGTTTACCTTGGGTCGCTTGATGATCTAGAATCAGCAATCCCACCGCGGTCCGAAGTCTACACCACTAGGGTCTACATAAAAGAGTGTAGAGTGTAATATCAACACAATCAACACCATGTGCTGGTAAGTGCCTAGCCTATCCTCGTCGAAGTAGTGACGAGGCTAGGACCAGACTATCAAATAAACCTGTGCAGTTATATAATATACATCATAAAGTAAAGTTGGTATAAGCAAGTAAGGATGGGAGAGGGAAAAATGCTTCGGGGAATAACAGGTAGAAACAGAATATCAAGAGAACTATAAATGAATCAAAATCCAACCACTAGCAAGAATAAGGAAAACAAAGGCAAATTTCACTTTCTTTTAACATCTTGTTGCAGGCGTACAACCTGATCCCACTTCCTGTATCTCATAGCAGGCGTGCCACCTGCTCCCATTTCATGTATCTCGTGGCACGCGTGCCACCCGCTCCCATTTCATTATATCTTGTGGTAGGCGTACACCCACTCTCATTTCATTATATCTCGTGGCAGGCGTGCCACCCTCTCCCATTTTATTATATATTGTGGTAGGCGTACCATACACTCCCATTTCATTATATCTCGTGGCAGGCATGCCACTCGCTCCCATTTCATTATATCTCGTGGCAGGCATGCCACCCGCTCCCATTTCATTATATCTTATGGTAGGCATACCACCCGCTCCCATTTTATTATATCTCATGGCAGGCATGCCACCCGCTCCCATTTCATTATATCTTGTGATAGGCGTACCACGAGCTCCCATTTCATTATATCTCGTGGCAGGCGTGCCACCTGCTCCCATCTCATTATATCTTGTGGTAAGCATACCACCTGCTCCTATTTCATTATATCTCGTGGCAGGCATGCCACCCGTTCCCATTTCGTTATATCTTGTGGTAGGCGTACCACCCGCTCCCATTTACAAGCCAACAATAATCACAAGGAATACCGACAAGGGAACAATAATATCAACAAACATCCCAGCAATGGAGAAACAACTATAACCAAACTCAGCTACCTCAGCTATAACCAAACTCGTTACCACATCTAACTACCTCAGCTATAACCAAACTCGTTACAACAATTAACTACCTCAACTATAACCTAACCCGTTACAACACCTAACTACCTCAGTTATAACCCAACTCGTTACAACACCTAACACAAAGAATCATCAACCTAAGCATCTATAACATCAGTTAAGAACACAATGCAAGGGAACCAAAACTCAACTAATAGCCTGGCAAGGGGGGAAACATAATGATCTCTTTTCAATTCTCACTTATACTTTCACAATTCGCTATACAACTCGAGCCAACGCTCATCAATGTTCATAAGTCACAATTCTTTCCACAACTTTACACAACAAATAGAAATCTTCACCAAGGCATTAATAACACAGCGAAATCATGAAAATCACAATATAAGACTCACGGTCATGCTTGACACCAACGTATAGATACTCGTCACCATGCCTATATGTCGTACTCATCAAGAAACAAATAGAAATTAGGACACAACTCCTAATCCCTCAAGCTAAGGTTAGACCAAACACTTATCTCGAACTTTTATGACCAACTCAATCCTCAAAAGCTGCCTTTCCTTTTGAATTAGGCTCTAACACAATCGTATCTATGCATAATCGACTTAATAACATCAATAAATGTTAAACAATCCAATTTCAATGCTTAATTCTAGCTTTCAAATCATTCTTCCCAAAATCCAAAAATCAACCGCAGGCCCGCTTGGTCAAAATACGAGGCTCGAACCAAAATCCGATCACCCATTCACCCACGGGCCCAAATATATAATTATTTCCAGAATTTGATGCCAAAATGAGGTCTAAATCGCAATTAATCGAAAAGCCTTAACTCCACCCAAATCCTTAATTTTCTACCCTTATTCACATGATTTAAGCCTAGAAATCTAATGGGTGTTAATGGAAAATGAAGAAAATGATTAAAGATTACTTACCCAAGAGATTATGGTGAAGAAATACTTCAAAAATTGTCTAAGAGCTTTGGAGAAGAAGGGGTTTGTGAAATTTTTATAAAATCCCGTAAGTATTCTATTTTGGGTCTTTTAAAATCGCTAGGCAAAATTGCCCTTCGCGATCGCGACATACCTTTCGTGTTCACGATGGGTAAGGCTGGTTAAGCCTTCGCGTTCGTGTAAAAGGGCTCGCGTTTGCGGTGAAGGATCCCTCTCGAGCCCTTGCGTTTGCGTCCAATGGGTCGCGTTCGCGTAGGGTAATTACCCCTCCCCCTGCTCAGACCCACTTTAGCCTTCGCGTTCGCGTGTCCAGGATCGCGTTCGCGAAGGTATAAACAACTATTGCTTCGCGTTCATGACTTGAGCTACGTGTTCGCTTAGAAGGATTTTCCCTCCATCAAAATTTACACTTCGCGTTCGCTTAGGTATTCCCGCGAATGCGAAGAAGTATGCATCAGGAACCCAACAGCTGAAAAACCTGCAATATTTTCTAAGTCAAAAACTTCCCGAAACACACCCGAGCCCTCGGGGTTCCTAACCAAACATACGTACTAACTCAACAACCTCATACCAACTTATCCGTGTGATCAAATTGCCAAAATAACCTCAATAACAACAGATTAAACCTTAAAATCAAGAACTTTTTCTCAAACTTCATCAAGTATCAAATTTAGCAATTTAGGTCCGATTCACATCAAATGATATCCGTTTTCAACAAAATTTTACAGAAATGACTTAAATCATATATCAAACCTGTACCAGGCAGCGGAACCAAAATACAGGCCGATACCATCATGTTCTAATCAGATTTCATTTTAAATTTCCTTAAACAATTTTAGAAAATAATTTCCTTTAAAAATTCATTTCTTGGACTCAGGACCTTAGAATTCGATTCCGGGCATACGCCCAAGTCCCATATTTTCCTACGGACCCTCTCGGACCGTCAAATCACGGGTCCGAGTCCGTTTACCCAAAATATTGACCGAAGTCAAAATAACTCATTTTATAACCAAATTTTACCATTTTTTTTTACAGATTTTCATATTTAAGCTTTTCGGCTACGCGCCCGAACTGTGCACACAAATCGAGGCATGGCTAAAAGAGGTTGTTAGGTCCTCGGAAGCACATAATTAAATTTAAAAATAAGTGATGACCTTTTGGGTTATCACACAAACATACAGATTAAACAGTATCGATAGAAAAAGGCAAGTCTGAACAATCAAGATGAACATAATCACATAGAGGTGGTATAAGTTAGGCTAAGAGCTCAGTAAGAGGATATTCTAGGCAAGGTAATCACAAAAAACTCAAACAAGAATTGAGTAGTCATGCTAACACGCATAACCAAACAAAGAAAATCTAGAAAATTTGGGCTTTTAACATAGGTGAGTTGAAAAAGCAGTAAAATCATAGAATCAGTCGAAATATGCAAGAGTAGAAGTTTAAACATAAAGAATCAGTTTAAACAAAGTTTTTAAAAAGAGTTCCGAAACCCTAATTTTAGAAGAAGATGGAAACACTTTGAAATCGATGATTCTTGTAAAGAGTTTTAAGAATAATGTAAAATAATAAAGAAAACAACTCGAATCATTTTAAAATTGTACAGATCTAGGAGATGTAAGACGAAATTAGGGTTTCAGAAAAAACCCAAATAGAGATGAAAGAACATGTTTAGAAACCTAAAGATGGTGACAAATCAGTGCGATTTTGCTCGAAATCACACCGGAGTAGGCAAGAACAACCAATAGCAAACCCTAGATGTAAGTCGGCATGGACCAGGGCCATTGAAGACCTTAGAGAAGGAAAACATAGCATTAGAGGGGCCATTGGAGGCTTAGGAGTTGAAAGGAGATAACCGAAGAAGACTGGAGAAGAAGGTCGGCTGTTGAGAGGAGCTAGGGTTAGGTTGAGTGGTTGAGAGAGGAGAGGAGATGAGAGAATACAGAGGCTGTGGTCTCTGAGTTATGAGTTAGGGTTAGGGGTCGTTTGGGATAAAAAAGGAATGAACGGATAAGGGCCGTTGATCTTTTAGATCAACAGCCATGATTTGATGGGTCTTGGGTTGGGTAGGCGGGTTTAGGGTCTTGGTCGGGTAGTTTGGTTAGAAATTGGGTTGTGGTTGGATTTAATTTAGGCTACAATTGAAATGTAAATCTGGCTATATTTTAAATAGCCAATTTCCCCCTATATTTATAATAAATAATTTTATGTACCAAAATATTTTAAAATAGATATTTAACTTTTTAAAAATATAGGAGACCAATTTTACGCATATAAATGTAATTATACATTAAAAAGGCTAATGTTGCAATTATATGCAATTTAGCTTTAAAAATATAAAATGCAATCATAAAAATGCACAAAAAAATATTTTGACTATATTTTGGCATAAATATTAAATTGAAATGACTAAATCACCCTAAAAATTATTTGAGGGTAATTATTGGTTTTTTTTTTATATGAGTAAAAAGAGAGGAAATAATTCTATTAAAATCCTTAAAATTATGAAAAAAATCATAAAAACCTTATGCATGCTTATATATGAAGGTATTTATGCATATAAAAAATATAGGAAAAAATTGGGTATCAACACATGAGGCTAATCCTTGCCTCCATATTTGCATGAGGCTAATCCCTGCCTCCCTACTTTCATGAGTCTAATCCTTTACTCCATACCTGCATGAGGCTAATCCCTGCCTCGATACTTGCATGAGTCTAATCCTTGACTCCATTTCCATAACTGCACGAGGCTAATCCCTACCTCCCTACTTTCATGAGTCTAATCCTCGACTCCAAAACTACATGAGGCTAATCCCTGCCTCCCTATTTGCATGAGGCTAATTCTTGCCTCCATATTTGCATGAGGATAATCCTTGCCTCCATACCTACATGAGGCTAATCCCTGCCTCCATACTTGCATGATTCTAATCTTTGACTCCATAACTACATGAGGCTAATCCCTGCCTCCCTACTTGCATGAGTCTAATTCTTGACTCCATAACTGCATAAGGCTAATCCTTGCCTCCATAACTGCATAAGGCTAATCCTTGCCTCCATAACTGCATAAGGCTAATCCTTGCCTCCCTATTTGCATGAGGCTAATCCTTACCTCCCTATTTGCATGAGGCTAATCCCTGCCTCCCTACTTGCATGAGTCTAATCCTTGACTCCCTACCTGCATGAGGCTAATCCCTGCCTCTCTATTTGCATAAGGATAATCCCTGCCTCCATAACTACATAAGGCTAATCCTTGCCTCCATAATTGCATAAGGCTAATCCTTGCCTCCATAACTGCATGAGGCTAATCCTTGCCTCCCTATTTGCATGAGGCTAATCCCTGCCTCCCTACTTGCATGAGTCTAATCCTTGACTCCATACCTGCATGAGGCTAATCCCTGCCTCCCTACCTGCATGAGGCTAATCTCTGCCTCCCTATTTGCATGAGGCTAATCCTTGCCTCCCTACTTGCATGGGACTAAGCATTGTCCCTTTTTACACAAATTTTGCTCTATTTCTAACATTATCTATTTACTCTTCTATCGGGTTAAGCGCTACCCTTCATTTAGCAAGACTAAGCATTGTCTTGTCAACATCTTATTACTGCATATCATGGGCTGAAACATTGCCAATCTATCCAAAGGCATCATAGTCTAAAGGCATCATCCTCATAGTCGGAAGACACCATGCCATGGCCTGAGGATCTCTCAAATTTGCATATCATTATTCAAAGGCGTCATGGTTCGGAGGCACCATCTTCTTGGCCCGAGAATATCATTTCATGGCCTGTGAATCCCTCACTAAAAAATTCATGGCCCAGGACATCATGGTCCAAGGACTTCATCTTTAACTGTCCAAAAAAAAACTTCATGGTCCAAAGGGAATCTGCATCATGTTTAAATTTTTGCATAAGTACATGTTTGTAGCATCTCTTATCTGCAGGTAACCAGTAAGCGACCGCTACCCTATCAGGAGCGATCTTGCTCTGATTCCTCCAACTGTCCCGAGCCTTAACCACTCACCATAGTCGCTTCCGCATTGCATGTCTGTTCTTGCAATAATTTTATCGGAGTCACAAGCGCCACCCCAAAAGGTCCACTCCATTTTGACTTACGCTTTCACAGAAATAGTAGTAACTGGGAATTGAACAAGAGAACCAAATCACCCACTTTGAACTCATTGCCACAAGCATACTTGTCATGTAAGTACTTCATCTTGTCCTTATTTAAGGACGAACTAGAGTAGGCATGAAACTGGAACTCACCAAGTTCATTAAGCTGCTCCACTCGAAGATTTACTGCCACATCCCATTCAAGATTTAACTTCCTCAAAGCCCACATGGCCTTGTGCTCTAACTCAACCAGTAGATGGCAGGCTTTCCCAAATACCAACCGGTACGGAGACATACCAATCAGAGTCTTGTAAGTAGTCATATAATTTATTTGACCAATCGGTCCTATTTGTATTGACCGTCTTTGTCACCACCCATTTTCCATAATAGGTCATGATGGCGCCCGACACCATTTATCAGGCCAGCCAACACGGAAGTATAATTAAATTCTCATTTTACCTTTGCCAAAAACCATTATAATAGATTTTTCCCAATTTATAGTTATAAACCAGTAAAGATCAATGAAATGTAAGATAGTTATAAAACCCAAAATAACGTCTACCACTGTGTGTGCTAGAACCTGGTGTCATAAGCTACGGGCAACTGGTAGAATATACACAAAAGAATAATACCCTATCCTACTGTCTGAATCAGGATAGACAGAAATAACAAAAATATAGGGAAGACTTCTTCGGCTGCGGATCGGCAAGTAGGGAATGCAGCTCACCGTAGAAGTCCCAGATGCGCTCACTGATATGCACCTGAATGATGTCCAGATCCACCTGCCTCAAATCCTGTACATTTAAGTACAGAAGTGTAGCATGAGTACATAAACAACATGTACCCAATAAGTATCCTGTCTAATCTCAAAGAAGTAGAGACGAGAGGTCGACTCGATACTTACTAAGGTCAATTAATATATATATATATATATATATATATATATATATATATATATATATAAGTATGATGAGTTCAAATCATGGAATTTACAAGCATTGACAGTTTTATGACAAGTGGTATAAGTCAAGAAATCTACAACATCAAGTTTATAGTTTATCGTATGAGATAATGGCAAAATAAATCATATATAAGCTTTTCCACATTTAACATGCGCAAATAATACCGAGGCGCGTCCCGAACCAACAAAAATAAATTGTGCACTTGCCGAGGCTCGACGACGCGCCTATAGATGCATCTATTCATACCGAGGCATTCGGCCCGATCCACAAATAAGGATGAAATATCAAGTTCACACACATGGCACATAAATGGTCAAAAATACCAAACCAAACTTAATTAACTATACAAGTATGCTCATCTCCCCTTTTTTAAGTCTCTAGTACACACTAGGTGTTCATAACAACAAATTAATATAAAAGATATATTTAATAGGCATGCTGCAGGTCCTAAGCTACTCGAACATTTAACATAGTAGTAGCTACGCATGGGATCTCGTCACCTAACGCGTGCGTAGTCCCCGCATTTAGCAACAAACACTCAATTAATCCTAAGGGGACAATTCCCTCTTACGAGGTTAGAAAGGAGACTCACCTTGCTCCAAAGTGTACTCCCAAAGTCCAAGAATGAGCCCAAGTCCTTAATTCGAAGCCGAACAATCCCAAACTAATCAAACGAAGTAAGAACTAGTAAATAAAGGCTTGCAAGATCGAATTCTAACCATTTAAGCAATTTCCCAACCCTTAACACTAGTTTCCTAAATTCCGATCCCGGGTCCACGTGCCCGGATTCCGAGATTTTTCGAAGGAAGTTGTTCTCTATCTCCTAAGAATCACAAATATATTATTTCTATTTTATTACATGGCAAAGTATGTGATAAAACCTTAGTTTTCATTAAACCCTAGGCCTAGCTCAAATCCCTTGATTTTACCTAATTTTTAGTGTTAAATCTACCTAATATTTATATATTTGAACTAAAAGTGAGTGGGGATTACTTACCTTGCAATGTTATGTTGAAACCTCCTCTTTGGAATCACCAAAATCACCTAAGTGTTGAGAGAAATGTGAAATAAATGAGCTTGAGCTCGTATTAAATGAACCTTTCTATCCCCAGCTATTTTCGCCTCTGCAGAAATATTTCCGTTTCTGCGGAGTAATGGCTGCTCCTGCGGCTTTTGGCAGTTGGGGCTCGACCACTTCTGCGGTCTGGGGGCCGCATAGGCGGAAGCGCTTCTGCAGTCCCTAGGCCGCTTCTGCGGTTTCCTAGGACTTGACCCCTTTCTGCTTCCGCGATAAGGCGACCGCTTCTGCGGTCTCGCTTCTGCAGTCCAAGAGCCGCAGAAGCGGTTATGATAGAAGCAAAAGATATAAAGCCTTTTCTAAGTTTTCAACTTCACTCCATCCTCGACCATTTGACGCTCGGGGCTCCCGAGCCCCGCCCGAACATACCGACAAGTCTGAAATTATGAGGCGGACCTACTCGAACCTTTGAAATGCTTAAAACAACGCTAAATCAAGGAATGAACTCCAAAACCAAATGATTCAAATCATTGAACCTTCAAGTTCTAAATTTCCTCCTAACGGGTCAAAACGCCCTTAAACCACTCAGATTGACACCAAATTTTACGGGTAAGTCTTAACTGATATTTCAGACTTATACCAAGTTTCGGAATCGAAATCCGAACGCGATACCTAGGAAAACAATAATTTCTTAGTTTATTTAAATCTTTGAAACTTAAACTTTACAATTTTGCATAAAAATTCATTACTCGGGCTAGGGACCTTGGAATTCGATTCTGGATATACACCCAGGTCCCATATTTTCCCACGGACCCTCAGAAATTGTCAAATCATGATTCCTGGTCCGTTTCCCCAAAATGTTGACCAAAGTCAAACTTGACCTTTTTTAAAGAAACTTAAAGAAGCACCTAGGCTTATTCTTGCTCAAAACTCTTCTAACTTCCGAACTACCCGTCCCCGCAAGTCATAAATTAGCTAAAGCAAGTGCGAAAAGTATTATTTAAGGGAACGGGGTTCGAAAATGCAAAATGACCAGTCGGGTCGTTACAATCTTTGACAATATGCTCTTGATATCCCTGTTGGAGACCTCCACTTGCCCACTATCTTGAGGATGGTAAGGGATATAAACCTTGTGATGACACCATACTTTGCAAGCAAAGTGTCAAATGCCTTAATGCAAAAATAAGACCCCTCATCACTAATGATTTCTCTAGGAGTGCCAAACCGAGGAAAGATACTCTTTTTGAGAAAAGCCACAACACTCCGGGCCTCGTTGTTGGGTAAAGCTACGACCACAACCCACTTTGAAACATAATCAACGGCCACAAGAATGTACGTTTTGCCACAAGAATTTACAAACGGACCCATGAAATCAATGCCCCACATATCAAAGATGTCAACCTCAAGAAAAGTGGTGAGAGGCATCTCATCCTTCTTTGAAATACCACCTGCTCTTTGACATTCGTCACATCTCTTTACAAGTTCACTTGCATCCTTGTACAATATAAGCTAGTAAAAACCACAACTAAGCACTTTTGAAGCTGTCCTCGCCCCACCATGATGACCACCGTAGGTAGAGGAATGACAAGCATCCAAAATATTCAATTTCTCCTCCTTCGGAACATATCTCCGGATCACACCATCATTACAGTTTTTGAACAAGTAAGGCTCATCCCAGTAGTAGTTCAAGTTATCCCATTTGAGCTTCTTCCTTTGGTTAGAAGAGAGCTCACACGGAACAATACCGGTCATAAGGAAGTTGGCAACATCTGTAAACTAAGGCATACTATTCACCGAACAGAGAGGAGTTGCTCATCAGGGAATGAATCATTAAAATAGAGACTATCACGGGGCCTCCCCTCCTTCTCCACGTGGAACAAGTGGTCCTCCACTTGGTTTTCACACCTTTTCCGGTCCACAATCTCAAGATCAAATTCTTGAAGTAATAAGACCCATCTCATCAACCGATCTTTGGAATCCTTCTTCGTCATCAAGTAACAAAGTGCTACATGGTCAGTATGAACTACCACCTTGGCACCCATGATATAAGGCCTAAACTTTTCCATTGCGAACAAAATTGCCAACAACTCTTTTTCCGTCACCGTGTAGTTCAATTGAGCACCATTCATTGTTTTGCTTGCATATACACCGAGTGAAACATCTTATTCACTCTTTGACCCAAAACCGCTCCTACCACAAAATTGCTTGCATCGCACATGAGCTCAAAAGGTAAGCTCCAATTGGGTACGGTTGTGAGCACGTGATTTTTGCCTCATATGAGAATTATTCCCAGAATTTCAAAATAAATAGTTTTTGCATTGTG
>MDKF010918191.1:0-12970 GCA_026770625.1 Nicotiana glauca
GAAAGAAAAAGAAAACAAAATTAAAATAAGATAAAGAGTAAAGAAGAAAATTTCATTGATTAAAATACATGATAATAAGGTTTCACACTTTTGCTGAATAAAGAAAAACTGGATTACAACCCTGGAATAATCCAGCTAAACATGAAGGAAAATTCAAAGCCTACTACCAAGACTCCCTCCGCATGGGCAGAGGAGTAGCCATCTAATTGTTGATATTGGCCTTAGGACCTACAAACTGCACATCTGCCTTGCTGGATCCTTCCCCAGCTTCTAACATGTTGACTTCAGCAAATAATTTTTCAAAACCTTGATCCAGATCTCCATCTGACCCAATCAACGGTCTGAGAACTTTTGGTATTGACAACTTTCTGATACCTGCTCTGACAAATGATCTGGAGAGACGCGGAATTGGCTTTGGCAATACCCATGCTTTCTTCTTCATTTTGTGAGCTCGTCTTACATCTGCCGTAGTGGGCTTGAACCCTAAACCGAAAGTATCCAAGTTTTTTGCAAGAGAAACTGGCTGCACGATGCCTTGAAGATCAACACCCAAACCTTTACCCGGTATAAAACCATTCTTTAACATTTCGGAAGCCATCATAACAGTTGCGGCAGTTACCCTAGGAATTGGGATGTTTTTCCCCTCTGGGACTTTTTCCACTAGTATTGTGTCAGAGACTTGATATACCCATGGCCCCTGGTCGCCTTCCATTTCGATGAAAGGTACAATGACATCACCTAGGGTACCCGTATTATCTTTACCGTACACCACAATTTCTTGTCTTTCCCACTCGAATTTGACTACTTGATGCAACGTAGATGGCACTACCTTGGCAGCATGGATCCAGGGTCGTCCCAGCAAAAGGTTATAAGAAACCGCCACATCTAATACTTGAAACTCCATGGTGAACTCCACAGGCCCTATCGACAATTCCAATATTATGTCACCCACTGAATCTTTACCTCCACCATCGAACCCTCGAACACAAACACTGTTCTTGCGGATTCTGTCAATATCCACTTTCATTTTGGTCAGTGTGGAGACAGGACATATATTTGCACTGGACCCATTGTCAATAAGAACTCGTGTAACCACATAGTCTTCGCATTTCACCGTCAGATAAAGGGCCATGTTATGTTCTGTGCCCTCCACTGGCAACTCATCATCTGAGAAGGTAACTCTATTTACCTCAAATATTTTGCTTGCTATCTTCTCCAGGTGATTCACCGAGATCTTGTCGGGGACGTGAGCCTCATTTAATATCTTCATCAATGCTTGGCGGTGTTCATCTGAGTGGATCAGCAATGAAAGCGGTGAGATTTGTGCCGGCGTTTTTCTTAACTGCTCTACTACGGAGTAGTCCTGCATCTTCATTTTCTTTAGGAACTCCTCTTCTTCTTCCTTGGTTACAGGTTTCTTTACCGCTGCTGGATTGGCTTTTCTTAACTCTGCGGGAATAAAGCACCTTCCCGAACGAGTCAGACCTTGGGTTTCACACACTTCTTCCCTGATTTCCTTTCCTTTATATGTCACCACAATTTGTTCATAACTCCAAGGGACAGTTTTGGTGTTGATTAATGGCAACTGAGTTACTGACTTTATAATGACAGGCTCTATGCGAGCCCCCTTCACAACCAGAACATGATTACTTGCAACCCCTGGTATTACCATTTTTGCTTGTTCTGGTTTCACTGCAATAATTCTCGATGACTCCTTCTCCGCTACCACAACCGGCTTGCCTTGGACCACTTTCTTCCCACTGGTCACCTTTTCTTTTGAAACGGTTTCGCTGGACCGGATCATCATTACTGTCTGCGATGGTTTCTTTGGATCCCTTTCTTTGTGTATCAACTCAATCATATGGGCCTCATGGTGAGTCGGCAGCGGATTCTGGTTGATATTGGGTACCTCCAGTGTCTGAACCTCGATCTTATTGGTGTCAATAAGATCTTGCACGGCATGTTTCAATTTCCAACACCTCTCAATATCATGTCCGGGAGCCCCCGAACAATACTCACAATTCACCGAGTGGTCCATATTTTTGGGAAGAGGATTTGGCAATCTAGGCTCAACAGGACTTAACAATCCTAACTTCTTTAATTTGTGAAACAAAGCAGTATAGGTTTCTCCCAACTCGGTGAATGTCCTCGGTCTCTGCACCCTTTTATTTCTGAAAACCTCACTTCCCTGGAAGCCTGGCCCTGAAGGGTTCCTGTAGGCCCTTGGTGGTGGATATGCATTTTGTGGAGGTGGGTATGTGTTTTGTGGGGCTGGCGCACGCCATTGTGGGCGAGCTGGAGGCTGGGTATATGTTTGGTCTTGATGAACGGAGAAATGTGGTTCTTGTGGCGGGTAGTAGGGATGTGGAGGGTAATTTGGATTGTGTGGGTAATTTGGGTGATAGGGTCTGGATTGGTAGCTAGGGGAAGGACCTCTCGATCTGGACCAACTGCCGGCTTCAATTATCGCGACTTCTTCTCTTCTATTCTTCCCAAGCGCTCCTCCCGTGCCTCTCTGAATGGCCTGAGTGGTGCCTTTGATTGACGAGTAGCTCAGGATCTTATTGGACTTAAGTCCCTCTTCGATCACACTGCCCATTTTCACCACCTCATTGAATGACTTGCCAATTGCCGTCACCAAGTGACCAAAGTAAGTTGGCTCCAAAGCTTACAGGAAGTAATCGACCATCTCTCCTTCCTTCATTGGGGGATCGACCCTTGCAGCCTGTTTTCTCCAGCGGAACCCGTACTCCCTGAAACTATCCCCAGGTTTCTTTTCCAATTTTATCAACGACAAGTGATCGGGAATGATCTGAAAATTGTACTGGAAATGACTGGTGAATGCTTGTGCCAAGTCTTCCCAAGTGTACCATCTACCATTGTCTTGGCGTGTGTACCACTCCAACGCAGACCCACTCAAACTCTGGCTGAAGTACGCCATCAGCAATTCATCTCTTCCGCTTGCTCCTCTCATCTTGCTGCAGAACCCTCTCAAATGTGCCACTGGATCACCGTGCCCGTCGTACAGATCGAACTTAGGCATTTTGAACCCAGCTGGCAACTGAACATCTGGAAACAGACATAAATCCTTGTATGCCACGCTGACTTGGCCACCCAGGCCCTGCATATTTCGAAAAGATTGCTCTAGGCTTTTTACTTTTCGTGCCATTTCCTCTTGTTCCGAACTCTTGGATGGCTTTTCATTTTCTGCCGGTAGCTCAAAGTGAGGGGTGTAAGTATATGGTTCGGGCGCTTTGAAGGTGGGTTCAGGAGGATAATATTGGTTGTCATGGGCCTGAAACACCGGATCACTGGATGATCTTTGCAATGTGGCGGGTGGAGGTGCCACGAAAATAGGAACAATTGGTGGAGGAGGGTTCTGTTTGGGTGGTGGAGCTTGGGGATTATAGGCAGTTTCCCCCTAATAGTATTGGTGTATTGGGAAGCTCATTGATGGATCTGTGGAAGGATGTTCTGGAGTCTGAGCCGGTGGGAGAGGAGGAGCATTGGGAAGCATTGGTAATGGTTGTCCTTTAGCCCAGGCTAGATGCGTTTCTGCTATCTGTCTCCTCAATATGTCTACTTCTTCTTTCATTGTTTGCATTTCCGTTTTTCCCTCTTTAATACTTTTGTCCGAACCAGACATTCTTTCCGGAATAGGCCCTTTTGATCTTGTGTGGTAACGGTAATCTGCCAGAACGTTCTAACAAACTAACTGGACGAAAATTGGAAAAACAACAAACTTGTCAGCGTTAGATTTTAACACCCATTTTAATTGCACGTTGGGGGATGCAATACTCTTAGGCAGTTAACCATTTCTAACATGTTTTTGCTCCAACCGCATGCATCATCCCGGCTTATTTTATTTGTGCCTCATTTAAGTGTTTCAGAAACCTTCCTTTATTTCTTTTTCTCTCTTTTCTTTTTGTTTATTCACTCTAACTTTTCTCTTTTCTTTTAGTGGTGGTCGAATCTTATGGGGATTGCCTACGTATCATGTCCCCGCATGAATTAGACCGGGCGTAGTTCTGCCCACAAGTGTGAAAAAATAAAGACACCATTTTTTTTCCAATTTTCATTACCAAAACATTCTATTTACAAGACTAACATTTTTGAAATGAAAAATTGAAAAAGACTACAAACTTTGATGCGAAAAGGAAAATACAAACTTCAATGGACAACAGACTCTAGAAATAAAGAAAATGCAGACTCAACTAAGTATGCTTCAGAGCTTTCAATTTTTGTGCCCACGGGGCGTTGTTCGGCCTTGCCGCGGGCTTTGGTGCGAGACCCCTTTGCAGATCCTTCAATTCCTCCATGATCTGGTGGACATAACCCATGACTGAAGCAAAGAGGGTAGTATGGGGCATTTGCTCACATGCTAGACACCTCATGGTGATGTAGTGCCCGATCTCTTCGATTCTACCCCTGATTCTATCCCTTTCCATAAGCAGTTGTTCTATTTGTTGATTCTTTGCTCCCAGTACTTGAGCGTTATCAGTGAGTTGGTTAAGGAATTAGTCCATTTGTTTTTCCATCCGTGCCATCAAGTCATAGCAGCGTTTCCTATCTGTCCTGGCATCTCGGGCTTGTTTAAAGACCCGCTCTTCGAGAGCGGAATTTGTTTCTCTCAGGATGGTGATGGTCCCCTCATAATCTCTCTTTATTTGCTGCATATGAATTGCCCGTTGTTGTGCCCCTCGGGTCCATCTGGCCCGGATCCTTGTCAGAGTGGTTTCCGATTTTTCCAAGTCTTCTTGACATTCGACGGCTTTCTTTTCCAAACTGTTTATGAGTACTTCATCAGCCCGACTCATTTTTGATCTCTTTGCAGCTGTCTTCATCTTTTGAATCTGGGCTTGGAATGATTGCTTCTCTTGTACCCAATTAACTCTCTCCTGCTCGAAATCAACCTGTTGTATATCCATGTTCGCTTCCATTATTCCTTTATCCTCTTGTAAGGTGTCAATGTGAGATTGGAATTCTTGTGCCACTTCGCCTTTAGCATTCCTGACTCTGGACTCTATCTCGTTTTCCCAATCGACTGCATACTTTACGGACCTTTCTGTTCTTTGCTTGGGTATTACCTGGTTGTGAAACCACTCGAGGTATGCAAGGCTTACTTCCCCTCGTTCTCGATTTGCTACCATTTCATCTGTATCAGAAAATCGACTACCAAACCAAACCTTTTGTGCATAAGATTCCTTTGGGGGCTCCTCTTTTGTGAATTCCCACACGAATGGACGCATGTCCTCAGTTGGAGGCCTATTTTGTTCTCTCCCTAATTGACGTATGAGACGCAATGGCGTGTATGGCTGGAAACCCCTGAAACCCATGAGTATGTACAATGGGCGATATGTCGACATGTGCATAACCTTAGCAGAAGGGAACCAATAATAGTTCCAAGTGAGTTTATCCGCCTCTAACGAACCAAGTAATTCCCGCCAGGCCTTCACTCCATCTGGAAGATTACAGCCTGCAACCCTGCTCGGATGGCAACGAATGTAATTCAACCAATTTTCATTGAAATTTATCACTACTGGGTGATGATAAAGATGCTCTGTGAACCACATCTGTAGCAAAATGTTGCATCCTTCGAAGTAATCTCCACCTTCCTGGCATTGGGTTAATGCTCGAAAAATGTCTCCCAAAATCATAGGAAGAATGGTATGCTTTTCGCTACTTTGTAAATATGAGACCACTACTGATAAACGAATTCTGATACGCCCATCACGTTCTGGGAAGACCATGGTCCTTAGAAACGAAATCATGAATGTGAAGATTCTCAAATCCCTCCAAGCGTCGTAACTTAGCTGGTTGACGAATTCCGTGGTTGAGAATTTCTCAAATCCTTTCTTATCACCAAACCTGTCATAAAGGTATTTCAATGGAACCCAGCCTTCATTTAAGCAATCCATTGGGATTCGACAGAGGCATAATTTCTTCAGAAAGTTACTCACACCTACTTTCCTGGGAGCAGCAGTTTTTTTTCTGTGAAGATCTCTCCCAAATCCCGTGAACCCACCTAATTCTTCTAATGTGGGTGTCATTTCAAAATTTTTGAATCTGAAGACATTAGTTGTTGAATCCCAAAAACCCACCAAAGCCTCAATCAGATCCCTGTTCGGCTCAATTCCCATGATGTCTGTGAGGAACTTGAGGTGTTTAAAAACTTGATTTCGTTCCCAAGTAGCAAAACTAGCCCACCAATTACAGAGACTGCTCGGGGTCTTATCTTGGATCATGAACATAGGAGGCGCTTCATCCCTTGCCCTTTTCTGACCACTTCTTTGCTGGGAAATCATGATGATCCTAACAATAAAAAAATAAAAATTAAGACTCTGCTAAACCATATACAGACCATGATCAATTTGTTTTGAATGAAAAAAAAAATCAATTTGTTTTAAAGAAAAACACCCGGTCTCGTCAACACGGCCTTTCAGTACTTGAAGAAGATTTGAAGGCTGTGTAAAAAGAATCTGGTATGACCATAGGTAGCTGTTCTTGCAAAACTGTCCTCCGGCGCCCTTTTGTAGGCGTTTGGCTATTTTACCCAAGAATGACATTACCTTCACTAAGGACATTTATTTACCCCTAAATTTAATATTTTCAACATAGTTGAGCCCGATATGGGTTGCCTACGTATCCCACATCCAGTGAGAATCAAATTTGCGTAGTTCATCCAAATAAAACAAACTCTTTTTGAAAACAAAAATATTTTTCAAGCAAAACGAACTATATTTTTTTTTCGAACCATTGGTAACTAAAACGAACCTTTTTTTATTTTTTTTATTTTAAAACACATAAACTATTTTTTTTATTTTTTATTTTTTTATTTTTAAAAAAAAAACCAAATCACATTTTTTTTTGGCAAATAAAAAAAACTATTTTCAAAATAAAACGACTATTTTGAAAAACTCTTTTTTTTTCGTTTTTCTCAAAATCCGGCAGAGTTTCGACACTACTTGGACATTAGTTTTTTTTAAAAAAAAAATTATCTCTCTACACGGTTTTTTTTTTCTTTTTCACAATTTTTCAAAATTTCCGATTTCACAAGCCGGTCAGCATGCCAGTCTGAAGCAAATAAATGCGTAAAACAAACAGGATGCAGCAGGATGATCTTTTTTTTATTTCAGGTTACCTGTCCTAGACGGACCCAACCCCTGTGTTGAGTCCCCTAAGTCAAATGCAACATGATGCAAACAAACGTTCCTACTAGGGATCCGGTATGTGGCTTTGTTATTCTAAGTTAACATCTTATTGGAGAAAGTATCTAGACTGTCTTACTCAAGGAGACAGCTCGAGCCGAGGAGGGTCAGTGTACCGGTAGCATTGCTTTCCGGCTTAACTGGTGGTGCTCCCCGCCTAAAACATGTGTGACTAAAATCCTTCACCGGGTTCCAGGTACCTCGGCTATCTTAAAGAAAGCAGGCTATGTCAAGCAAATGCCCAATTTTATTTTCAAGAAGACTCAGAGGGAGGAGGGATTTCGGCACAGTTTATATACAGTTCACAAAATATCAAAGCGGTAATAGCAACACTTAGCACATTAGGCCCAAACATATAACAAAATCAGATAATATACAAACCAAATACAACAAATATACCAAGCTCGAATTTCTAACCCTGAACCAGTGGTTCTGGGTTATTAGTCCCCAGTGGAGTCGCCAGAGCTGTCACACCTCCTTTTTACCTACACCCTCAAGGGCGTAAAGGAGTTTTTCCAATTAAAGGACAATCGGAACGGGATTTGGTTATTAATTATTTAGAGTCGCCACTTGGGAGATTAATGGTGTCCCAAGTCACCGGTTGAATCCCGAATCGAGGAAAAGATTGACTCCGTATTACAGTCTACGAACCAGAAATCCGGATAAGGAATTCTGTTAACCCGGGAGAAGGTGTTAGGCATTCCCGAGTTCCGTGGTTCTAGCATGGTCGCTCAACTATCATATTTGGCTTATTTATCTGATTTTAGTACATGCTCAAACCTATGTGCATTTTTATCCTTTTAACCGCTTTTGATTATTATTATTTTATAGAGATTTGCAACGTCGTGTAAACACATCTCAAACCACGTCACATCAATGTACCCGTGGTTATTGACATATTTAGACTCCGTTAAGATTTGGATTTGGGTCATATAAATGTGCACCCGAGTTTAAGAAGATAATATTATTAAATATGCACCTAAAGCAACTACGCGTTTGCACTTTGCGAGGGCCATGAAATTTGCTAAATGGCACGCCTCGGTTTATTTCAAAAGATCGCATTCAACTTAAAGCACGAATGTTCATAATTAAAATCATAATTAAAACAAACTTAACGATATTCATATGCATAGGCTAACTATAAGGAAAACAAGAAAAACTTAAAAAATATAAAATATGAAGACAACATTAACGTAAAGGAATCCACAAGGACATCATGACTTTATTCACTTTTAAAAAGAAGACAACAAGCAAAATAATCACATAGGCCACAGGGATATCATGGCTTTATTCACTTTAAAAAGAAAACAACAAGTAAAATAATCACATGGGCATATAATTGGAGCAGCAACCATGACCGAACAGTAAAACTTTTCTCACTTCGTTTCTTCTGTGATTAAATAGAACACAGATCCATTTGAAATAAACTTAATAAAAGGGTATGGAAATCAGTCGAAATCAGTTTAATTACTCAGGCTAAATGCTAATCAGTAAATGATTGAATATTCTATACGAAATAAAAATCAAACAAACTAGGCTCCATGAATAATATTCAGTGTCTATTCAACTACACAAACGTGGATAATTAACTACAACTCATGCCATTTCAGATTAACAGTACAAGTCCATTATTATTTAAAGCAGCCCTTAGTTCATTTATAATAAACAATCAAATCATACAAAACTCTAAAAAACATATAGAAGCATAAAAACAGTGCAACTTCAGCAAAATGTATCTTCCATTTCATCTCATGTTTCCAATAGGGGTTGACACATCAACATAAGCTTGAGGTAGGTACCTGGTATTGAAAATATAAGAAGAAAGGAGTAAATCAGCAGCAGCAGCAGATAACAGCAACAGCAGATTGACAATCAGCAGCAACAAACAGAGCCAAGTTCAAGACCAAACCACAACCTATTTTCCTCTCAAACTACTGAACTCTTAGTGTTAAAAATTCCCCCTCCCAGTGTCCCTTTTTTTTTAAAGTGTGATGGAAATCCCCTATATATCAAAACAGACAGCTATTTCAAAAATTCAAAAGATAATCTTTTTGACAGATTTTCTACAAAGTCTGCTCTTAAATTCAAAAAACAAGACTTTCTCGACCAAATCTTGTCAAAAGAGAGTATTTCAAACAAAAATCTGCATTTTGTTGTTCAAGGATAGACTTTTATTCAAAAATTGTCCAAAAGTCTATATTTTTTACCAAACAAATGACTTTTGAGTTTTGTACTCAAAAAGTCTTGAAGTAGTAAATAAACAAACAAACAAATACCATATACTCTTAAGTATTTTTCACTACTTTACTTTTATTAGTACAAAACTATTTTACTATTTCAACAAGTGCAAAAACAGAAAATTTAACATTTCAAACTTCAAAAACTAATGCTAAAATAATTAATAATAAACAAAAAATAAAAATCTGAAAATTAAAAATTAAAAATAAAAATCAGCCATGAAAAAATAATAGCATTTTACCATTTTACAATTCAAATGGCCGAAAAAATGGTGGTATGCCAAGAAGGATGTTCGGGGAAGTCGCCGGATTTTTGGCCGGATTTTGGTCGCCGGATTTTTGAGGTAGAATTGACATCAATAGCTAGGTCTTGAGGAGCTCTATCCGTTGATGTATGTATTGTAGGGTGGTAGTAGCCGGAACTTCAATAACTTGGGCGAAAAAGTGACGGAAAAGTTTCTTAGATCTAAGATTCAAGGAGTTTGAGAGTTTTTTGAAGGATTTGGTTTGGAGATATGGAAAGAGGAGGTGGTGGAGATTACATGGTGAAATTTTGGGGCGGATTGAAGGTCGGCCGCCGCCGGTGGACGATTTCCGGCGGCGGCGATGGGGCGGCGCCGGCGGCTTGGGGGGAGAGAGAAGAGGGGGTGATGAAAGGGAAAGAAGAGAGAGGAAATAATGGGGAAATGGGGCAAATTTTTGGGGATTTTAGGCTTTAAATACCTAGGATGAAGATCAAACTAGGACCGTTGGATTAAATCAAGATGGGTGGATGAGATTGAATCTTGTCACTTAACCAAAACGACGTAGTTTCAAGACAAAACTACGTCGTTTTATGCTCTTCTTGGCAGCCCCTTTTGGACCGGATTTGGGTTCTTTGGGCTCAAATTTTGGGCCAATTTTGGCACAATTTTAATTAAGTTGCACACTAGCCCAACTCCTACCCCATTTATCAAACCACTACTCAATTCTTAAAACATATACATACACAAATAAGAACAAACAACCACACACACACATACATACATATATATATATATATATATATATATATATATATATATATATATATATATATATATAAGAAAAAGATGGGGCAAAAATTAGGCATTTACAATATAGTCTTTGAAAATTACAGAAGTCGTAATACTCTAATAAGTTTTTAGGGAAAACAGTAGTCCAGCCTTGGACCGGAAAAGTAACTTGGTTGAAAACATATAGGTGAAAAAGTAAGACGGGAATTTAGTAGTAAAACCAAACGGACTTCAAGGAGGCAAACAAGTTTGGGCAATTTAAAGAGGTCGAATGGCTTAGACTTAAGACGATTAATCAATTTTATCTGGTCTAAGGCTTGCCTAGGCGTTGTAAAAGAAAGCGGACATGCACCTCGTTTTCCAATTTTGGAGAAACCCTATTAACCAGCCTTATGTGATTGAATAACTAATGAGATGGCCAAAACATTGCAAGTGGACTCCTAATTGCATGATATCTAATGCACTTAATAATCCTAAGACATGATATCTAAATGCAGTAGTAGAGCTTTTAATTATTAACTGATTATGGTTATGAAAAAAAAATAACAGACTGAAAGCAAAGGAACCTAGGAGCAGGATTTATATATGTAGAATGCATGCCTTATACATGATTTCTATTGCATGAATAGGTAAGTAAAATCCTGTAGACATGTTCTCTACCCGTACCCTTAACTAAACATGCATAACCCTCCCCAATTTCACTATAAACACCCATTGTTCTTTATAAGTTATTACAGATCAAGTAATTAAATTACAGTAGTGAAGAGTAAAATAAGAAGTTATTCTATAGGGAGCCTTCAGCCAGGCCCAAATCTCCAACCTCACTCCTTTCGAATTTCACAACCTTTACCAAAGGTTTGGGTGTGGCAAAGCTCCCTGAGGGCCCATTGGGGCCCTTGGCCAATACCAGGCACCCAAAACAAATTAACAAGACAAGTGCAAGTGTGTAATTACCAGCCTCGTGCATCAAAGTTTAGTGGGTACTCAAGGTACCTAAAGCAATGCCTACTTAAGGGGGTAGAACCTAAGTTCTAGGAGTAGTGAGATTGTGATAGGATTTGAAGAAGTTGAGTTGAAACCAATTGAAAGACGATTCACATGAAAAATAGTTTTGAGAGAAAAGTAATCAATTGAGTTCGAAAACAGTTAATATGGGACCAGTTTTGAAAGCAAAGAGTCACACAATACTCAGAGAACACAAACAGGGGCAGGGGGAAAGGGAACAAATAACTCATAAGCAAGAACACTGAACATCAAAGAGAAGTACTTCAGAATAACCAGGCATGTTTCAAACAAAGGGGTAAGGGTCTTAACAGCATTATATTGACAGTTCACACATCAGGAAAAGGTTCAGGGTTACTTAATAGCTAAAAGGGGCCTTAATACATGCTAATAGTGTGCAGGGGTGAGGGGGAATTAGGAGAAACATGCAGGAAACAAGCACAGGCATGCCAGACTATATTAATCAGCACAAAGGCATGCTAATTGCAATAAGAGCAACAAACCCATAAGTAGAAGCATGCAAGAAACAAAAGGAAGTGTAATACAAATAGAAACAGATTGCTTTTGGGGCTGTAAATCAAATAGGAGACATACCAGTTGAAGGTAAATTAATGCAGGGTATGGTGAGTTATAGTATGCAAGATGGTGTGCAGAGAGAGCATCAGTATAGAGAAGCAACAACAATAGCAAAAATGAGCAGCAATAGCAGAAGTGAGCAGCAGTAGAAGTGAGCAGCAGTATAGAGAGCAATGGAAGTGAGCAGCAATATAATGGAGCAGTGAAATAGTCTAAAACTCACCCTGAGTTTCAAACTAGTGGAGCAACCAGTAGTCACTAGAGAAGTGAGAGAGATTATATGAAACAAAGAGAGCACCAAATATGTTTGTGTGAAAGACCAGTTTGTTTCATAGACTGAAGCAACTTGGAATCCTGAACCCCATTGAATCCAAAATCCCTAACCCACCACCAAGGAACCTGGACCAGTCTGTTAGTTGTGAGTACTGTTCAGGAGCACCAGGACACGGCACCGAAAAGTGTTGGCATCTGAAAATCGCAATACAAGAGCTTATTGATTCTAGAAGAATTGAATTCCAGGCTCCTGAGACTCCCAATATTACACAAAACCCCCTACCTGTGCATCATGAAGCTCATATGATAGAGTTGCTGCAAAGAGGAGATTGCAAAAAGCCTTCTCAAACTGTAATGATGATTAAGGTAGGCAAAGGTAGGATAGAGGAGAAAGAAATGGGTGAAAAAGCGGTGATCACGGTTAAGCAAAGAATGAATGAGCCAGTGGTGGTAAGAGAGCCCGAGCCAGTGAAGGTGATAGTTCCAGGAGCAAGTACAAAACCTGTGTTGAATGTGAAAGGGGCACAAATGGAACTGGTCATTATCAAACCGGTTACTCAAATGCCTGTTGTGAATGTTAAAGTTGTGCCATGGAATTACAACAAAGTGACTGTCATGTATCGAGGGAAGGAGATTAAAG
>MU760231.1:2743-15413 GCA_026770625.1 Nicotiana glauca
GGGGGGGGGGGGGGATGGATGGACCGGTGTTACGTGCACAAATATCCCAATTTTGTTCCCAGAAATAGAAAGTTCCCTGTTCTTATTTTGTTTGGGTATTTTGAGGAGAAATCTGCTGAACATTTCTTATTTTATTCGTCTAACTTTACCTACTGTTGTCTGTCAAAGGAAATGGCAACTGAAAATGCATTAAACTGTCATGCCCTATCAGAAAACAGATATTCTTGTCATTTTAAATTTTAGCTTGGGTGAGGGGTGTCTGTTCAATTATTGGTTTTCATTTTGAAGCTTGTGAAAGGCTTGGGTGAGGGGAGGTATAGCCACTGCAAAGGAAAAGGCTAGCAAAGCTGAAGTTCATGACATAGCTCTATTGGTCATTCTGCTGCATTGCATGTCTCATCTCAGTGCCTGCATGCAAGGCTGAATGCCAGCACAGGCCTATGCGTCTGAGAGAAAGAAAAAGATAGGACCTTTACTTGCTTCACTTCCATCTTAAAGGACATTACCTTCATACGATTCGCCATATTATAGCAATTTACTGCATATTTCAGGGGAGGAGTTTGTCTGTAAAAGAGAAACAGAGACTATAAAAGGGGAAATATTAATGTCTATACCATATTGTAGACCGGGAAAGTGCATGAAACAGCAAAACTGAAAAACAGAGATGCAATCCTGGTAACCTTCGGTTGGAGAGGCTACAATTCCGCTGGTGGAACCTGGAATTGTCTTACTGTAATATGCACAGTTTTATTGAGCGGAAGATGTGCGACAGATAAAGATGAAGGAAGATAAACTTTCTGATGTCCTTGTTAGGTAAGTTGAGGAACCTGTTAGGTGACTGATAATGTGTATTGAAGCCAGCCTAGGTATCAATGTATTCCGAAAGAAAAGAATATAGTGCCTGTGATTAATTATAACTGTGATCTTAGTATTGAGCTTGCAATCTACCAAGAAAGCGGTGGGATCTCGTGAAAGTACAGGAATGAGAAGCAAATAACAGTCAACATATCAGATTCACTAGACCAGACATAGGATTTTTGGTAAAATGAATTGTCAACTATGGGCTCTTGAAAGAATATACATTAGGAGTATCTACCTGTCGTTGACTCCTTGAAACTTGTTACTTACTAGAAATGGAGAATCTACTTGTGGTTAGAGGTGTACATGGACAAAACCGAACCAAACCAATTATATCGGTTTGGATTGGTTCGATTTTGTTGGGTTTTTCGGGTTTTTGAGTTTTTTTGTTACATGAATATTATTTCAATCTTACGTTATTAAAATTATAGATAAAGCTTTGATAAGTGAATATATATTTAGTAAATATGGAAAAAATTGACAAACATATGATCTATTAAAATATTTTAATGGGAGAAATTTTTTAGCGACACATGATAGTTATTTTCTTAGTCGTCTAACAATAACTTTTCGTTAATTTACGCTTTCAAGGTTAATACATGAGAGGACCCCAAATATTTCTACATTTTCTAGAGAAAAATCATTACAAAGTCTTAAAAATATAAATAAAATTTATATATTTATATGTCGGTTTGGTTCGCGTTTTTTACTCAATATCAAACCTAGTCAAACCAAACCTAGTCGGGTTTTTTAATCAGTTTGGTTTGGTTTGGTTTTTCGGTTTGGTGCGGTTTTCCGGTTCGGTTTGAACACCCCTACTTGTGGTTGACTCCTTGAAACTTGTTATTTATCACAAAAGGAAGATCTACTCGTGTTGACTCCAGTGTTATCAATGGGGAAAAGCGCAAGAAAACTCTATGGTCTATTGGGGTTTTAAGCACAAATAAAGTGTGAGCTTTGATAAAGAAAAACACAAATGGAGAAAAATACAAATATGTATATGTAGTCCAAGACCAATAATATAAGCACGAATAACAAAAATACAACAAAAACAACAACCACCTAGTAAAATCCTACAAGTGGGGTTTGTGGAAGGTGGAATGTACGCAGACCTTACCCTACGCAGGAGGGTAGAGAGACTGTTTCCAAAAGATGGGGACAAATTTTTTTTAAAAAAAGAAAGTGAAATATCAACTGTTTAGTGTTGCCTCTTCAGCATTGTGCTTATTGACAAGGAAAAGTATGCCTTAGAAACTTGATGACGACACTGAAGTGCCCCCTAGGCAAGGCGAAGCGCTCAACATGTTTTGCACATCGCTTCAAGGATTAAGCGCGCTTTAAGCACGCCTTTGGCAACATGGTTGACTGCTAAAAACTTGCTATACATGCCTCTTTGCCAAGCATCTC
Organism: Nicotiana glauca; assembly: GCA_026770625.1. Classification (NCBI taxonomy): domain Eukaryota; kingdom Viridiplantae; phylum Streptophyta; class Magnoliopsida; order Solanales; family Solanaceae; genus Nicotiana; species Nicotiana glauca. Next base: position 5,009 of record MU760231.1, read on the forward strand.
ATTTAGCTTTGATGTGTTATCTTATCCAAAGAAAAATGAATCTGCTAAGTTCTGTGTATCTTTGTCGTTCAAGGTTAGGAGAACCTTTAAGAACGGTTTATTAGGAGATAAATTGTGAAATGAACATCAATGCATGTTTAGTGTTGAACTACTGTGAATAAATATTTCAACAATTTTACTTGAAGAATCATCTTCCTTTTCTGTAACTTCACTTATTTTGTTTGATGAACAGGTTAAACAAAAGCAGAAAGGATCAAAGAGAATGTTGTTACCCAGCGTGGAAGGGCAAGAAGGGGGGAAGTGGATTGTAATCGACTCTGGTATTAAATTCTTCTTTTTTGAAACACCATCTAGGTAATTTAAAGATTTTTGTGGATCTGGATTCTTAAAATGTGATAAAGCATTGTGCATTACTTGGTTATTTATTTCCGAGGATTCATTCAGGTAAAATTCTGAAGATGGTTCACTTTTTACGACAAAGATCTATCTGTTGAACTTTTTGAAGTGCTTTTGCAACATAAATACATGCTTGAGGCTTAAAATGTTAACTTGGGCCATACAAGCAACTTATGCATTGTAAGAGCCCGTTTGGATTGGTTTAAAAAAAATGGCTTTTAAGTTAAGTGCTTGAAAGCATTTTATAAGTGCTGGAACTTGTTTTATAAATAAGTAGTTATATGTTTGGATAAAAGTGCTGAAACTTAAAAAAAGCGGCTGAAGTGTTTGGTAAACAAGTGCTAGCAAGTACTTTTTTCTGTTAAAAGACAAAAATAACCTTAATTATGAGTTAATTCCAAGGGCTTCACTTCTAGCTGTAGTTCGTAGCTGAAACACAAGTTTCTCACTGAACCTTTTCCCATGTTTGCGTACCCTTCCTTTCCATATGTACATGTATATATATTTTGGGTTTCAGATCTGTTGACATTCCTGGATTTGCTATGTTCTGTTTTTTTCTTTTTGCATATCTCTTTTAAAATTTACAGATCTTGCTCTTTCTTTTCCAAAGCTTTCTCTTTGTTTTTTGAGTTAACTTTGAGATTTAGAGTGAATTTTGGCGTGAACAGTACTTACCAAAAATGCAGAAAAATGAAGATGAAACGGAGAGGAAGAGGAAAGAAGGTGAACTGTTGTCTTCTAAAGTGCAAAAAAGTAGAGAAATACGAAGTTTTAGATTTTTATTTGTCCGAGGGTAATTTGGGCATTACGAAAACTTATAATGGACAAGAAAGTAATATCTTTGGTCAAACCAATATGGCTTTTAAGCCAATATAAAAAAAGTTAGGTTTACCCAACTTCTTGGTTTTGATTTTTTTTAAGCAGATTTTAACTTTTTTTAAGCTATTTTTTTGGTTGCCAAACATCTCCATCAGTTAAAAGGGGCTTAAAAGCTGATTTGACCGGCTTTTAAGCCCATCCAAAGTGTTATTTGTCAGGGAAAAGTAGTTTCCCAAGTTGCTTCAATTGGTGTGGTCCATCAAGGGTTCTGCACTTATAAGAGCTTTTGATCTGATCGTAACTTTTAAATTCTATCAATTTTTCATGCTTTATGACACTTCATTAGCTTCTAATCGCTGCCATTATGACAGTTGTGATATTTGGATTAGTAAAAGAATTGATTTCCATGCTTTGTCGATCTAGTTTATTAAGGGTATCCTCTAACATTAATTTTGGTGCTATATGGACGATGAACTGTAATCTACCATCATTTTCTACCTTCTCTCATGCTGTTATTCAGCAGTAAAATGCTCTGTATCTGAATTATGACTTTGGATACCGACTTGTGCTTATATGTAGTCTGATGTACATGTAAGAAGTTTGCAGAAAATACTATTTTTCGGCCAATTGAGAGTGCTACCTTATGTAATCTGATTGTAGTAGTGATGAATTGCATAGATCCATGTGACAGTGTTGATTACGGAACTTGTTAGTTCTCAGATTCTGCTGAACTCTTTAGTATTCTACTATCACTTGTTGATTTTATTCAACTGCAATAGGCAAATTAGTAATCCATGCGCTTGATGAGAAAGTGAGAGCATATTACAACTTGGAGAGGCTTTGGAGCACAGATGCATCAAACCAGGACCATGGTCTTGTCCAGGGTCAGGTAATTATTTTTAGTTCCTTTACGATTGTTAGGCTGAATAACACGTCATTTCAAATATCCTTATTGGAAATTTACATTTATGTTAGGATTTGGGCAAGGCCTTTTTGAAGGTTCGCCCCAAGAATAACTCAAAAAAACGTCCATTAACAAGTGCCTGAGCTACAAGTTACAGCATGGAAAATCAGGTCCTTCATGTTGGCTGGCAGATGCAGCCTTACTATGGAAGTAGCTTCTTTCAGGAATAGCGGAGGATTAAGTTGGAGATTGTTATTACACCAAAGCGCACAAGTTAGATTTCCATTGCGAGTTCGGAGTATGACTTTTATAATGTAACTTTTATAATCGTACCTGTTACTGCAGCAGCGAAACCTTTGATGTGTAATAGTCGTTCCGGTTAGAATGCCTGTCAGGTCGTGATGTTTTCTTGTTGATGAAAACATCCGCCTGTACAAGCGGAACTAAGGTCCATAGCAATGTTCAATCTTCAAACTATTTTTCTATAGTTTTTTTTTTTGGCTTAATATAATACTATTATCCTGCTATAGATAAGACATGTAACCTGCTATAAGCCTATAATATGACATTGCAGAAAATGTTTAAACTGTTACTCCCTCTGGTTCACAATAAGCATCCAAGTTACTTTTCATTTTGGTTCAAAATAAGTGTCCAGTTATGTAATCAAGAAGGAATTTAATTTTTTTTTTTTACAAAATAACCCCTATATACATATCCCTAGAAATTTTTTTATTCCTCACATTAAATGTTTAATTAGGGGTAATTTAGTCATAGTAGGTATTTTCGTATAAAATTTAATATTTTCTTAATGGATTGTTAAATCCCTAGTATTTCCCTTTATTAGACACCTGGCAAAAAACTCGTCAACTGGCAAATCAAAGACGCCAGAGCACAAAATGCTATGTTAAATAGGAATAATTCCAAGATGGAAAAAGTACTATGGAGTGTTGCCTGGTCGTTTTGTTTAAATACAAGTTAATATGCTGGGATTATTTATGTTGTAACTAGTAGTATTGGAATTATGCTGGTACTAAATATATTGATATTATTTCTTATTGATTGTTTATTATATTGTATTAAAAATTTTGATATTGTCAATTTTACTGTTTTTTCTTGGGATTACAATTTTACTATCCGGCAGATATAAGTTATACCTGTACCATTTTTACTCTATTTTTGAGATGTACATCACAAGAGGCGATTTTAGAGAGAAAATTCTTCCTAACTTCATAGATTAGTAACTTTAACTTATTTTTGTTCAATTTTCATTACTTTTTCATGAATTTTCATTCTCATATCTAAGATTTCATAGAATGGAAATTGGGGTTTTGGACTTTTGGGTAGAAATTAGGGATATTGTAAAATTAAAATTTAGACTTCAAATTAAGGTCGGATATCAAAACAAATCACATAATTTGGACTTGGGCGTGAATGTGTAATCGGAATTTGATCTTATATATTTCGACCACATGGGTCCGAGTTTACTTTTTGTTGGCTTCTTTTTAAATATGTTAAAGATCGAACCTTTTTCGTACGAGGGAAGTTTATAAAGTTTGTTTTGACTTATTTGAGTAATATTTGATTAGATTTGGATGGTTTAGAGGCTTATTCTAAAGGGAAAACTGTATTTGGAGGCTTGTTCTAAATGGAAAGCCGTGTTTAGAGGCTTATTTTAGGAAAAAGGTAAGTATTGTGGTTAACCTTAATTTGAAATAATTAGGATGTGATTGGTCTATTTGCTACGCGATCGATGTGAGGGGACGACGTATATACAAGGTGATGAGTGTGGTTAACCTTGATTTGAAATAATTAGGATGTGATTGGTCTATTTGCTATGCGATCGATATGAGGGGACGACGTATATACAAGGTGATGAGTGTATATACGTCGTTATGGATTGAAGCATGCTGGGTGTACCACTTTATTACATGTCTTTAATTATACCATGTCTTTACTTATTTCGTATTTTTACTTATTATTATGTGATCTTACTTGATACATGTTATTACTTGATATATGTGCCTTCACTTGTTCAATGTTCTTATTCGCTATATGTTCTAGCTTATTAAATGCCTTTATTTATCGTACGCCTTTACTTGTTACATGTTCCTGCATGTTATTAGATTGATATTTTTACCTGTCTCATGTCTTACTGCCTTATTGCTTTACTTGTTTCTTGTTTTACTCAACTTTGTTATATCGAATTGTATTATCTTTAGATTATTCTCGTGCTTACGACTAGTTGAAGCCTTTATTGACACATATTGTGAGGCCAGTTCATGAACATTGGATTGTTAGATCTTCTTTGTCTGTGCTCGTATTTTCTTGGTGAAGTATGCATTTTTAGTTCTCTTTTATGTTATGTTATGAAGATTCTCCGTTTATAATTATTATTGCGAATTTTCAAATAAATTGGTATTGGGATCAGGTTGCGCGCCACAATAGTTTATTAATATTGGGATCGAGTTGCGCACCGCAATGATGTTGTTATTGATATTGGGATCAGATTGCACTTACTGGTATTGATATTTGGATCGGGTTACACAACGCAACATAAAGAATGTCTTGTACTTGTTCTTGGTTGCTATACTCCCCTACCGCGTTATATTTTGAAGTTGTGATGTGGAGTTAATTTGGGGCCCTCTGTCATTTATTTTCTTATTCCATTCATTATGTAGTTTCCTATTTCTCTATCTTGTTATTGTTGTTCTGCTTATTGCTCGTACATGTTTACAGTGAGTGTCTTGTCATAGCTTCGTTACTACCTCTTCGATGTTAGGCCCTATACTTATTGAGTATATGATCTCGGTTGTATTCATACTATACTTCTATACTTTTTGTGCAGATTCCGCTATTGGTCCCGGCTGTGTTCAAAGGTTATTGCTCGGACCTTTTTCAGGAAGCTTGAGGTAGTACTGCTTGGCGTTCGCAGACTCCGGAGTCCCATTCCTATCATTTATCTACTATTTTCTTGTATCATACCGTATTACATCTTGTTCAGACCTTATATGTAGTATTCTCTTAGCTCATGTACTCCGTGACACTAAATCTTACGAGGTTATGTAAAAGGTGTATGATTAGACTTATTATTATCATATGTAACTGAGTTTAACTTTTATTATGTCTAATGATGATGTTACCTTTTAGTATAGCTCATTATTTCTTATTAAGAGTTGGCTTGCTTATAGAAAGAAAAGAACTTATTTTGCATCGCTCAAAATTGACAATCAGTCATACAAAATTTTATTAAGCAATTTTCTCTATTGGGTTAAGGGCAAAATATACATGAGGATCTATATAGTAATTCAGAGAAAAAAAAGAGTTAGAAAGTTAGACAAAACAAAAAGATTTCAAAATAGAATCATTTAGTTTCATTGAGTTCTTAACTTTCACTAATTTTGCTAAAGATTTTTATACACGTTCTTCTATAGATATGGAAATAGAATAGAAATATATAATTTTTTTAATGGAATTCTTCAAATAGGTCGATGAGGAAAATGAAACTCCCCACCTTGAAATAGAAATGGTGTTTATTCTTTTGTCAACAAAAAAGTTATTATTCAGTAAATAGAGGATTTTCTAATTCTATTATTTTATCTATCAATTAGTAAAGCATAGCGAGTTCCATTACGGGATCTTAGGTGCCATCATGGTGCAGTGTTGGAATTCTGGGTCGTGACAATACACTCGAGTATTTCACGCTTAAAAGACATCATTCTCAATCTAACTATACACTAAGCATATAAAAAACAAATTAAGAGTGCGTTTGGTATGAAGTGTTTCTTGGAAAATAAGTAAATTTATTACTTATTTTTTGGTGCTTGGTTAGAAAGCAAACAAATATTTTAAAAAAAATATATAATTTAGGCATGATACGAGACGGGTAAGAGCAGAGGAAAGTGGTAGGTCAGGGTCTAGGGGTCGGGGTGACAGTGGTGAGGGGTAGGGAGTGGCATATTGGGTTTGTTATTTAATAAATAATAACAAAAGAGGTGTGAATTAAAAATGATGGGAAAAGAAATGGAGGGATGACCTGTGATCCGGTCCGGTCTAGCCCGTTTTTCTTTCCCGAATTAATTTAAATTCGTTTTAAATTTCCTGCAAAAACTTTCCACCAGCCATGACTGTTCTGAAAGATTGCAAACCTCTTCAGAGGGTCACACCTGTTCCAACAGCCATGATTGTTCTGAAAGGTTGCAAACCTCTTCAGAGGGTTACACCTGTTCCAACAGCCATGACTATTCTGAAAGGTTGCAAACCTCTTTAGAAACATCACCAAGTTGGCTATAAATAGACCTTCAAATCCCATATTTACTTACGAAAGTTTCTGAATCTTCTTCTTCTTCTGCACAAAATATTCCAGTGTGTTTTACGACCATCGAGTGGTTCGCTGATCACCAGAGTTTTAGGTACCGATATACTGATGAGTTAAATCGTTCTATCCTGGGAGGATATATTCCAAAACCTCGGGTAATTTAGAGGAATAAGCTCGATTTGTTCCTACAATATTTTTTCAGAATTTATTTTGAAGAAGTTTACTATTTTCGGATTTTAATTTCTACTAACTTTCTGTTTCTGTTTTCAGAAAGATTATTATTTAATTTATAACAATACAGATAATTAACAATCTTAAGAAAATTATAGAGAATTAAAATTCGATGATCGACTGAGGGAAAGATAATGTTTGAAATCCTCGGATAAACTGCTGAAGGTTAAAAGTTTTTATTAGCATTTGTTTCTAAGCCGTTATATTGGGATTACAATGCCGTATGAATTACAAAATATTCTAACATGTTGGTCTGGACGTTTGGATTCACTGGTTTGTGTATTGAATTGAAGAGAAGCCAAATCAGATTCAAAGTTGGTTCACAACTATTAGTATATTGTTCAACTTTCCAAGGCCATGAAGATGTGCCAATTTTATTTTTATTTTGGAAAGTTGGTACTACTTTAAGAGAAGTACTTACTGATACTAATTGTTGAAAGTGATTGATCTTACTTGGCTAACTGCTTATGTATTTTCTTAATGCTTGTGATGTGGAGAAAATAATTTAGTTGACTGAAAGTCGCCATTGAGTCTGTAAAAGAAACGGCTTGAATATACGTTGGAAAACGCAAAGGCATCTAATTGACTCATGCGTGAGACAAAGAATATATTCCCTCGCTTGATTGAAAATTGCATCATTAACAATTTGGAGGTTAATTTCGGTATTTCCATTTAAGCAATTTATTCTTTGTCAATTCATTTTGTTGAATCGGTGCTTCCTTTCTTCAACATTCAAAGATGGAGTATGAATATTGGAGATCAAGTGAAGGTCACAATAACAATTGGATCACAAACCGCAATAATTCTTTGGGGGAAATAAAATTAAACATGAACGGGTACAAAAGCAAAGGTTGTGCCTCTTTAGAAAAGTAGAAGGGCTCGGATTTTGATGTGGCGTAAGTGGCCAAATTCAAACGAGCGAGTTAAGAAGAAAGTAAGAAATATTTCGATTTCTACTTTCTTTACTCTAGTTATTTTTTATTTCCTGTCCTTTGTGGTTTATGATATTTTGCTTCTATAAATGGTAGAGTACAATTATGGGATGATCCCATATTTAAAATTTGAAGTTATATGCATGATTAGAAATGATATATAATTACAGTTAATTTTGTTATTTTTTTGACCAAATAAAAGACTATTATTAGTTGCTATAAGATTTGGTAGCATGCATGGTATTTCAAGAAGGTAAGACATGAATTAGGCTTACACTAAATACTTGGAAGTATTCTTGAGATAATCAAAAGTGTTGTAATGGTTTAGTTGGAAAGCCATTTAAAAGAAAATTTAAAATCACCGTGATTTTGTACTGCTGTTATGGAGATTAAAATCTTGATTTTCTACTCCTTCTTTGAGATTAATATCTTCGTGATAATAATCTATTCGTTCTGAGATTAAAGTCTTTGTGACTTTCTACTCATTTGACGGAGATTAAAATCTACGTGACTTTATACTCGTTTTGGAGACTAAAATCTTAGTGAATTTCTACTCCAATTAATTATTCGCTTTGAAGATTAAAAACTTCATCGTTTATTAAATTTGATTATGTCACATATTATTCGGTTTGAAGATTAAAACCTTCACCGTTTATTTGATCTAGTTGTATTAGATGTTACTTAGTTTGAAGATTAAAAGCTTCACCGTTTATTAATTTTGAATGTGTCAGATTGGTTTAAAGATTAAAAACTTCACCATTTATTAATTCTGGCTATGTAGTGACACAAACAACAATTCTTGTGGTTGGCTCAATAACGTAATAGGGGTGTTGAATATGAAACTTCTTTTGAAGAAATATGTTTGGAATATGAAATTATTCATCAAACGATCGCCCCTTAGTTACCGCAATCTAATAGAATTGCGGAAAGAAGGAGTAGAACGTTAAAGGAGATGATAAAATGCCTTGTTGTAAGTTCTAGTTTACCCCAGATCTTGTGGGGAGAAGTTATTCTTACTGCGAATTGAATACTCAATTGAGTTCCCCATATCACAACGCAATCCATTCGTATAAAAAATGAATGAAAGGGAGAAAACCTAACTTGAAATATCTCCAAGTGTGGGGGTTATTTGGGTAAAGTGTAATTTCTTAAACCCAAAAGGATAAAAATCGGATCGAAAACTGTTGATTCCATTTTTATAAGATATGCATCAAATATTAAGGCATATCATTTTCTGATTCATAAATAAGAAAATTCCGACATTCATATTAATACGGTAATTGAATAAGATACTGCTGAATTCTTTGAGAATATTTATCCGTATAAAATGGAATGTAAGTCGTCTAATGAAAGACCTAAACGACCTCGGGAAGAACCAAAGGAAAATAATCAAAGTATAGAAGATCCAAGGCGTAGCAAACGTCAAAGAACATCTACTTCCTTTGGACCAGATTTTGTGACATTCTTGCCTGAAAATGAGCCTCAAACTTTTAAAGCAGCTATGTCGTCTTTTGATTCAGCATTTTGAAAGAGGCAGTCAATAGTGAGATTCAATCAATTTTGGATAATCATACATGGGAATTGGTTGATCTTCCTCCAGGAAATAAGCCTTTAGGTTCGAAATGGATCTTTAAACGGAAAATTAAAGCTGATGGCACTATTGACAAATATAAGGCAAGACTTGTTGTCAAAGGTTATAGATAAAAGAAAGGCCTTGATTACTTTGACACTTACTCGCCAGTAACGAGGATAACATCTATTAGGGTGTTAGTGGCACTAGCGGCCGTGTATGGTCTTTAAATCCATCAAATGGATGTTAAAACAGCTTTCCTAAATGGAGAATTGGAGGAAGAAATTTACATGGAACAACCTGAGGGTTTTGTGGTTCCTGGTAAATAAAAGAAAGTGTGCAAACTTGTTAAGTCGCTTTATGGACTTAAACAAGCACCCAAATAATGGCATGCAAAATTTGACCAAACAATGTTAGCAAATGAATTTAAAATAAACGAGTGTGATAAATGTGTTTACATTAAAAATACTCCAGTTCATGAAGTTATTGTTTGTTTATATGTTGATGACATGTTGATAATAAACAAAAGTATGACAGATATAAATGCTATAAAGCGCATGTTGGCTAGCAAATTCGACATGAAAGACTTAGGAGTTGCTGATGTGATCTTAGGAATCAGAATTCGCAAGACTTCACAAGGTCTAGCATTATCACAGTCTCACTACATTGAAAAGGTACTTGACAAGTTCAAGTATTTGGATTTCAAAATTGGCGAGACTCCAATTAATGTGACTTATGCACTTCAAAAGAATGAAGGTGAAAGTGACTCATAACTGGAGTATGCAAGAGTATTGGGAAGTTTGATGTATATCATGAATTGTACGCGACCAGATATAGCATGTGCTATTAGCAAATTGAGTCGGTTTACAAGTAATCTCAATCAAATACATTGAATGGCAATGAAACGAGTTTTGGGATATCTGAAACATACCCAAAATTATGCTTTGCATTATAACAAATATCCTTCCGTGATTGAGGGATAAAGTGATGCAAATTGGATCACCAGATCATCTGAAGTTAAATCCAGGAGTGGATATGTTTTTACAATTGGGGGTGGAGCAGTGTCTTGGAAATCATCAAAACAAACATGCATCGCGCATTCTACAATGGAATATGAATTTATAGCTTTAGATAAGGCCAGTGAGGAAGTTGAATGGATCCAAAATTTCTTGGAAGATATTCCATTTTGTCCCAAATCTTTGGCACCTATATGTATACATTGTGATAGTCAAGCGACA
>MU760232.1:7538-24256 GCA_026770625.1 Nicotiana glauca
TACTTGTAGTGCATGTCAAAAATAAGGGTTAAAAAGAAATAAAAAGAAGGACTAACTTGTAAAGAAAGAAATCTGAAATTGTACCGTATTGTTGCCTATAAAAGGGCATGCAAATGCCTTGATTAAGAGGTTTTTCAGCTCACAAATTCCCCCCAAGAAACTCTCTTTGCAAATCTGAGCAAAATTTGAATTTCAAATCTAGATTTGAACTCTTATAGTTCAAAGTCTCTTTTAGATCCAAAGTTCTGCAAAAAAACCAAAAACAAACAACAAAAATCTTTCCAAAAAAAAACCAAAAATATACTATTCCATTGGGAATTTGTAGCCTAATTTCAAGTATAGTTGTCATTTTGCTTACCTTAGTTTGTTACTTGATATTTGGAATCCAGAGATTGCTGGGAATTGGGTTTTCAAGTTAGATTGGGGTTTTAGGTGTCTTTTGAGTATTGATTGGTTTCTGGAGATTCTTGGTTGATTTTTGAGTGGGTTTTTGGCTGTACCAAGCTGATTTTGGCTGGTTCACCGGTGCTGTTCTTCTTCTAGTCATTGCTGGTTATATTGATGCTGTGTTGATTTTAAAATCCTCCTGGATTGCAGATTCTGTTTTGCAGAGTTGTTTGCTGCTGCTAACCTCTCGTTCCTCTTGTTCTGTTTCAAAATCAGGTACATATTCTATAACTCTCCAGTTTATGGAAATGAAGTAAAGTGCTGATCGGAGCTGATCATTGAATTCATGTCATTGATGTTTGGTTTTAATGAGTGTAACATTCACGTTTGCTCGAAATTTATTATTACCTGTATAAGTAGCATTGTCTAGACTGTACTGATTTGCAAATCGTCTTATGCTTTCACAATTATAATTAGAATTGCTAGATTCGAAGCATGCTTAGGTTTGATATCAATATTATTAAGTATTAAGTAGCGATTAGGAGTTAGTTGTGGTTTTTTTTACAAATTTCAAACGTGAATGCTTCTTCAATAGATGGTAGTGAGATCTAGATGATTTGAATATCTTGTAATCAAATGGACTATGAACTATATTCGTGTAGTCCGTTTCAGTTGATTTGTTGGGTTAATTCAAGCATTTGTGACGGTTAGCTTTGCCAGTTCAAGTTTTCGATACCAAACTACACAAGTAGAACTAATTGATTAGGCAAAATCACGTACACTAGGCATTCTCAGAAATATAAAAAGAAAAACAAAGACCAAATCATTTGCTGGGGGTTCGATTGGAAGACCGGACTAGGCAGCTTTGGTTGAATAAAATCCAGGCCATAATTTATCTAAACATTGCCTGCGCCTGGGCATCTCTTATTTTGCATGGGCGAAATTGAAATGTGCAAGGCCCAGTCGTAAGGCCTACATGCTAAAAGCGTCGGTGGCGCACTGTTGTTTAAACCCAAATCGCATACCCTGTGCATGTTTTTGAGCCCAAAGGTAATCTAGGCCAATGACAAATTAATTAGGACTTTTACCTTTTATTTTAGAGACAAAAATAAATAGCAAACCATAGTCACTTTAAGTTTGACCTTTTAATAAAATGATGAGATGAGCCTCGTCAAATAAAAGGCAGGGCCCTCAATAAATGCTGCCCCAAAAATACTTAGACTTCGGGATGGACCGTTTAGCAAATTTCACGGTCCTTCCAAAAGATAATTACGTAGCTGCTTTTAGGCGCGTATTTTAATAATATCACCTTCCTAAATATGGGTGCACATTTATGTGACCCAAATCTAAATCTCAACGAAGTTGAAATGTGTCAAAAGCCATGGGTGCACTGGTGCGACGTGGTTCGAGACGCATTTTCACGACGTTGTATTCTTATTAAAAATAAAAATAAAAGCAGTTTACTAATAAAAGGCACATATGTTAGAACATGTTTTGAAATCAGATAAAATCAAATACAACAGTTGAGCGATCGTGCTAGAACCACAGAATTCGGGAATGCCTAACACCTTTTCCCGGGTTAAGAGAATTCCTTACTTGGATTTCTGATTTGCGAACTGTTAACAGAGTCATAATTTCCTCGGTTCGGGATTCAACCGGTGACTTGGGACACCATTAATCTCTCAAGTGGTGAATCTGAATGTTAATAATAAATCCCGTTCCGATTGTCCTTTAAGTGGAAAAACACCTTTACGCCCTCGCGGGTGTAGAAGAAAAAAGAGGTGTGACAGTGGTGACTCTAAACTTTAAATAAATAATCCTGTTTCGATTGTCACTTTAATTGGAAAAACTTCCTTATACCCTTCCGGGGGTGTAAAAAGGAGGTGTGACAACTCCGGCGACTCTGGTAGGGACAAGAACCCAGAACCTTTAGTTCAGGGTTCAGAATTCGATCTTGGAATAATTGTTGTATTTGACTTTGTTTATTATCTGATTTTTATGACATGTTTGGGGCCTAAATGTGCTAATTGCTTTTTACCGCTTTGATATTATCTGAACTGTATATATAAACTGCTACGAAACCCTTCTCTTCTCCCTCTCAAGGAGTGCACGTTGGTCGTGACTTCTTTCTGTTAGTATCATATCTCAAATAGGACGAGGCTCGGACAAGTTGCAAAGCCGGAGGATCTTTTGGTTACCGGTACACGGCCCCTCCCCCCTCATCCCGGGCTCGAGTTGTCCGCTCGGGTAAGCCAGGTCTAGAGTAAATAATCCAGATTTTAAACCTAAAATAACTCAGCCTCATACTGGATCCCTAGTAGGAACGCTTATCTGCATCATGTGCATTTGACTTAGGGGACTCAACACAGGGGTTGGGTCCATCTAGGACAGGTGTACCCAAAGTAACAGACCATCCTGATGCATCCCACTTGTGCATTTATCTGCTTTGGATTTGCATGCTGACTGACTTTTAAATAAAAAGGGAGAGTTTGAAAAAAAAATAGCAGTGTGAGAGAGGTAATCACCTGTTTTGAAAGAAAAAACCCAATGTCCAAATAGTATTGAAACTCTGCCGAATTTTTGAGAAAAATGAAAAAAAAAGGGAAGGAAAAGGTTTTGTTTTAAAAAATAATTGGTTTTGTTTTATTTACCCGAACTATACCAGTTTGATTCTCAAAGGGCATGGGATACGTAGGCAACCCTCATCGGGTCCAACTTCCTTTTTTTAAAGTTAGCCCAAAAGAACAAAATTTTATTTTTATAAGTAAGGTGATGCCATTCTTGTCAAAATAGTCGAATGTCCCTAAAAGGGCGCCGGAAGGTTGTTTTTGAAAGAACAACCACCTTTGGTTATTTTTAAATTTTTCGGTCAGTTCGCAGGCACATCCTTAAAATCTTCTTCCCCGAAGTGCTGAAAGGCCGTATTTACAAAAGACTGGGTTTTAGTTTGAAATAAACCTTTTGAAAAAATGGTGTTTTTCTTCTTGAGTCAAAATGAGTCATAGTTTTTCTCTTAATAAAAATTACTTTAATAAATGTGCAGAATGAGCACGGGTCAATGCATGCCAGTAACAATCATGAACAAGTTCCCTTTAGAGTTGCATATGTGGTGGGAGGATTTGGGCAAATCGGAGCAATATAAGGTCAAGCTACATTTGGGGGGTCTCACTGGTTTGCTGAAGATAAGACCTAGAACAGACATAATAAAGGAATTGGTTACGTTTTGGGACCCAGATCACAACGTCTTGCATTTCTCGAATTTTGAACTCACACCTACCTTGGAAGAAATAGCATGCTATATGGGAAGTACTGAAGGTCTAAGGCATAAGTATTTGATCACTCCAAGGGTCGTTAACTCTCACAAATTCATGGATTTTCTAAAGATAAGCAAGGGAGTCCCGTATTCCGAATTGGAGGATGGTTTTTCCATTCTATATTTTATACCAGAGGTACGGGCATGTAGGAGGATTCAACAACCCGAAAAGCAGGGTTTGTAGAAAAGGGAACCGAGTGAAATTGGATGAGCATAGGCATTTCGCTTTCATGGTAGCTTTCTTAGTCCTTGTGGTGTTTCCTTGGAAAGATGGAAATATTGATTTGCGGGTAGCTGGAGTCTTTAAAGTCTTGATTACCAACGCCAGAGCACCCTTGCCCCTATGATAGTAGCTGAGATATACCAAGCTCTTACAGCTTGTAGGGCTGGGGCAGATTTCTTCGAAGGATGCAATTTGATATTACAGATGTTGATGATCGAGCACCTGTGGCATCGCCCTCAGTATATGAGTTATGGTTCCGTTGAGAAAAGTTGCATTGAAGAGTTCGATACAAGGATTTTAGGGTTTAAGTTACCAGAGGGGTTCGGAGATTGGGTATCCTGTCTTCGCTCCATCACTGCGGGGCAAGTAGAGTGGACATTAAGTTGGCTTCCTGTTGAAGAAATTGTGTATATGCTCGCCACTGGTCCTTACTTCCTCCTAATGGGTCTTTGAGGAATTCAACCTTACGCTCCATACCATGTGATGAGACAATTGGGAAGGTGTCAGGTGGCGCATCCAGATGAAGATCTTAGTGTGCATGCCGTCGAGGTTAGCTCAAATGGCCAATTTCATGAGGAAACAGTGCATTCTATTTGGAACGAGTGCCAGTATTTGACAGTGAACACTCGAGTGTGTGACCTATCCAGAGGTGAGGTGTCACCCGCCTATCTTACATGGTATAGAAAGAAGAACACTTCAAGAGCTGAACCAGAAAGACCAGCCAAAAAGCCTCACATTCAGGAATTCGTTGAGGTGTCACAAGAATAGTGGGTTTGGTTGGCCAAGGAGAAAGAATACAGGGCCAAAATAGGAGAGCTGGAAAAGCAGGTCCGGGACCTTCAGTTTGATAACAATTTGCAAGTCGCGGCCGATGAGGGTAAAAAAAAAGAAGTTAGCCAAAGAAAATGAATCCCTTCGAGCTCAAATTCGAGAAATGAAAATAGCAGCCGAAAATCTCGCCAGGTGTGTAAAGGATGAAAACCTCATAAAGAACCTTAGGCAGAAAGTGGATGATTATGGTTTTGATTTGAACAAAGCAGAGAATGTATTAGCCAGGGCTCGAAAACAATTGGCAAAGAATGTGGAAGAAAGAGCACGCCCGGTTAGACAGTTAAAAGAGCAATACGACAATGAGGTTGCGAGGTTAAAGAAAAGGGTCATCACCGTCAAGAACAAAATGATCAAGCAAGCTAAGGATTTAAAGCATAAAGGGAACACTGTTATGAATTGATGGCTTAGATGGAGGAGGAAGTGTAACAGTAGCAAAACCAACATCTCCATGACACTCAGGTATTAGAAGCCTGTAACCGGCAGGTTGGGCGTCTCCTTCAGGAGAAGGGTAGGATCAGAGAGAGGGTCGGGGCCATTGCCAATTACATCGTTGTGAAGTGACAAGAATGTGAGGATATGACCCATACCACTTTCTTTGCGGCAGTGATGACATTTGTCCGACAAATCATGAGCAATTTGGAGATGCTCCAAAGGGATCTTGCATATAGGCCCGTGGCGAGGCCGAATGATGCCCCACGGGCCCCAGGAGCATTCGAGGCATTAGTGTATTCGGGATATTTGCTTGAGTCTGTACTTTCTTGCTGTTAAAATTTGTTAGTTGTTTTTAGTCTGTTCGTCCTTTTGAGTCTGTATGTTCAACTGTTCAGAGTTTGTTAGTTTCTTTTGAGTCTGTCAGTTTTTGTATTCAAAGCATTGGTTTTTTTATGAAAAATTGAAAATCCCAAAATATTTTATTATTTATTTTTCATTTATATCCCCAAGAACTATGATTGGTATGATTCATATGGGGTCATGATTATGTAGGAAATCTTCATTAGATTCGAGCATAACCAAATAAGAAAAAAGAAAAAAGAGGAAAAACAAGAGAGGAAAAGAAAAGAAAAGAGAGAAAATAACAAACCTGAGAGAAGGAAAAATGGCAAAACAAGAGGGAGAAATGAGAAAATAAATACAAAAAGAAAGCAAAGACAAGAATGAGAAAAAAAAAGGAAAAGAAAAGAAAAAGAAACAAAAGTTGCAAATGGAAACAAGGAAAGCCGGGATGACGCATGTGACCGATCAAAAGCATAATAGAAACGGTTAATTGCTTAGATGCATTCATGCCCCAAAATGTGCGATTACCAATCTGTTAAAGCCTTAACCGCTAACAAAGTTGTTGTTGATGTATTGAGTCCAGGTAGGTGGTTAGTTGATTGGCATTCTGGCATTCCACTCCTACAACACCCGGCCCATGGACAAGCTGAACATGGCCAACCAAGAACTAGAGGCGAGTATTGTCGATCCGTCAAGAGAGGTGTATGAATTGGATGTTAATGCGATGAAAGAAGAGATGCATAAGCTAAAGAAACAAATGGCTGAAATGTACCAGGCCTGGGTAAAGGGGCATCCACAACCGGCTTATCCCGCCAACCCTACTTATATCCCACCATTGGCACAACCTCAGGAGCCTCCCACAGTGAACTCATCCCCGGCCTTTCCCACCTACTAATAATGCTATGGCACTACCTCCCAAACACCACCAGCTTCACCACCCCAAATAAGTCCCATACCCTCATCCACCAATCACTCCTATTTTTATGGCACCTCCACCTACTGCATTACACCGATCTTCCAGTGAGCCTCTGTTCCAGACTCACGACAACCATTATTATCCCCCAAAACCTACCTTCAAAGCACCAGAACCATATTCTTACACTCCTCATTTGATCTCTCGGCAGAAACTAAGAAGCCTCCTAAGAATCCTAAGCAGGAAGAGATGATTAGGAAAGTCAAGATCTTGGAGCAATCTTTCAGGAATATGCAAGGGCTAAGTGGTCAAGTAAGTGTGGCGTATAAAGACATATGTTTGTTTCTGGATGTTCAATTACCAGCAGGGTTTAAGATGCCCAAATTTTACTTGTACAACGGGCATGGTGATCCAATGGCACATCTGAGAGGTTTTTGTAGCAAGATGAGAGGAGCAGGCAGGAGAGATGAATTATGGATGGCATATTTCAGTCAAAGTTTAAGTGGCTCAGCTTTGGAATGGTACACCCGACAAGATCATGGTTGGTGGTACACTTGGGACGATCTAGCCCAAGCATTTGCCTGTCATTTTCAGTATAATCTTGAAATCATTCCGGATAGCCTGTCATTGACCAAGATTGAGAAAAAGCCCGGAGAGAGCTTCAGAGAATACGGCTTCCATTGGAGAGAGCAAGCAGTGAGGGTTGACCCTCCGATGAAAGAGAGTGAAATGGTTGATTATTTGTTGCAGGCCTTAGAGCCTACTTATTTCGGTCACTTGGTGTCTGCGGTAGGGAAATCCTTCAATGAAGTGGTAAAAATGGGAAGCATGGTAGAGGAAGGACTCAAATCTAACAAAATCATGAGTTATTCAGCAATCAAGGCGACCACCCAGGCCATTCAAAGTGGCACTGGAGGTGTATTGGGAAAGAAGAAGAAAGAGGACATTGCAACAATTGAGTCAAGAGCTTGGTCCAGGGGCCCATCACCTTACTATAACCAGCCTTGACCCCACCACCAAACTTACCCCCACACTCCGTATAGCCCACCACAACACTACTACCCGCTGGCAGATCCCCACTTCTCTGCCCCATCATTCTCAAACATACACTCAATCCTCGGCTACGCACAATGGCGTACGCCAACCCCACAGAATACCTAGCCATCTCCACAAAATACTATACCTATCCACCCCCAAGAGCCTACAAAAATCCCTCTAAAACAGGTTTCTGACCAAATCAAGCCTTCAAGAATGAGAGATTGCAGAAGCAGAATACTTTCACTCCATTGGGAGAATCATATACCAGTCTATTCCATAGGTTGAGACAGTTGGGTATGTTGATTCCAATTGAGCCTAAGCTGCCAAATCCCCCTCCGAGAAATCTTGACCATTCGATGAGTTGTGAATATTGTTCAGGGGCTCCGAGGCATGACACAGAGAAATCCTAGAAATTGAAAATATCTATTCAAGAGCTCATTGATACCCATCAGATCAAGGTTCAAGTACCGGAAGCACCCAATATCAACTAGAATCTATTACCAGCCCATTATGAGACCAATATGATTGAGATAGTGCATAAAGGAGGAGAGCCTAAGAATCCATCACAAACTGTAATGATGATCTGGTCTAGTGAAGTCAGGCCGAGTGAAAATTTAACAAGTGGGGAGTCGTTGATCAGGTTGAAAGAAACAGATAGTAAACCAGTTGTGTTAGTTGAAAAGGAGTCCTTCAGTAGGGTTGCAGTGAAACAGGGAAAAGCAAAAGTGGTGGTACCAGGGACAGTAAACAAGCCAGTTGTGGTTGTAGAAGGTTCTCGCACAAAGTCGGTCATCATCAAACCAGTAACTCAGCTACCAATCGTCAATACCAAGGCCATCACTTGGAATTATGGCTAAATGACAGTGACTTCAAAGGGAAAGAGGTTAAAGAAGAAGTTTGTGAGACCCATGGTTTGACTCGCTTGGGGAGATGCTTTGCCTTCGAGGAGTTAAGAAAAAACAAAACCTCCAAAGATAACCCAGTGTTAGTAAAGAAATCTGTGACCGAAGAAGAAGTGGAAGAGTTCTTAAGGAACATGAAGGTGCAGGACTATTGTATTGTAGAGCAGTAGAGGAAGACCCATGCTCAGATCTCATTGCTCTCATTGTTAATCCATTCGGACGAGCACCGCCAGGCATTGATGAAAATCTCGAACGAGGCCTACGTTCCTGACAAGATCTCTGTAAACCATCTGGAAAAGATATCAAACAAGATTTTTGAGGTAAATAGAGTCAATTTTTCTGATGATGAATTGCCCATGGAGGGTACTGAGCATAATAAAGCCCTTTTATCTTGCAGTGAAGTGCAAAGATTCCATGGTTACCCAGGTACTAATTGATAATGGTTCCAGTGCAAATATTTGCCCTCTCTCCACCCTGGAAAAATTGAAAGTGGACAATGAACGAATTCACAAGAATAGTATTTGCATTTGGGGGTTTGACGGTGGAGGGAAAGATTCAGTCGAGGACATAGTGCTGGAGCTGACAATAGGGCCAGTTGAATTTACTATGAAATTCCAAGTGCTGGATGTGGCGGTTTCTTACAATATTTTGCTAGGTCGACCATGGATTCATGCCGCCATGGCAGTGCCATCTACCCTGCACTAGATGGTTAAATTTGAATGGGATAGACAGGAAATTGTGGTACACGGCGAGGATAATCTGTGTGCTTGAGTGATGCCATTGTACC
Organism: Nicotiana glauca; assembly: GCA_026770625.1. NCBI lineage: Eukaryota > Viridiplantae > Streptophyta > Magnoliopsida > Solanales > Solanaceae > Nicotiana > Nicotiana glauca. The sequence continues at coordinate 16,707 of MU760232.1, forward strand.
TTTAATCGAAGTTGAAGACGACAAGGGTCCGTGGGTCCATAAGGTCTTTGAAACAGTATCTGTTGAGAAGATCCCAGAGGGGAAAAGCATTTTGGTTCCTAAAGTAACGGCCGTATCAGTCATGGTGGCCTCGGAGATGTTGAAGAATGGCTTTGTACCTAGCTGGGGTTTGGGTGCTTCTCTGTAAGGCATCATACAGCCTGTGTCTCTCCCTAAAAACTTGGATACCTTTGGTTTGGGATTTAAGCCCACAGCTGCAGATGTAAGAAGAGCCAGAAAGTTGAAGCAGAGGGTGTGGGTCCTTCCAAAGCCCATCTCGCGGCTGTCCAGATCATTTGTCAGGCCTAGTGCCAGAAAGTGCCTTGTATCAATGGTTCCCAATTCATTGATTGATGTTGATGGAGATTTGGATAAGGGGTTCGATAGGTTGTTCCATGATATGAATATAGTGGAAGCTGGAGAGGGATCGAGCAAGGCATATGTTCAATTTGTGGGGCCCTGTGCAAAGATCAACAATTGGGAAGCTACTCCTTTTTCCAACTCGGAAGGAGTCTTGGTAGTCGGCTTTGATTTTTCTTTCAGTTTAATCTGGATTATTTCCAGGGTTGTAATTCAGATTCAATGTTCCGTTCATTTGGATGTGTTAAACCTTGTTATCTTTCAATATAAATGAAATGCAATTTCCCTTCTTCTTCATTCCTGATAGATTTATTTTTGCTTTTCCTTTTCTTTCTTATACAGTTCTTTTTATGTTGGTTTCAATAAAATGACATGCATGAGGAATCTCCGGCCCAGTCTTAAAAGCTAATCTAATTCTGAAATAATAATACAAAAAATTGAGTGTGATAATGAAGCACGGATGGATGATGATGAGCCGGTAAAAACCCGCCTGGAACAACTGAGTTTGATCGATGAGAAAAGATTGGTAGCAGTGTGTCATGGCCAGTTGTATCAACGGAGAATGGCAAGAGCATATAATTAGAAGGTACGTCCATGAAAGTTTGAAGTGGGTCAGCAAGTGTTGAGACATATTCTTCCACATCAGGCTGAGGCCAAAGGCAAGTTCGCCCCAAATTGGCAGGGATCGTTCATCGTGACGAGATTATTGTCCAATAGTGCTTTATATTTAATAGATATAGAAGATAAATGCGTTGAAACGGCCATCAATTCTGATATGGTCAAGAGATATTATGTATGAACTTCTTTGGTTTAATTGTATTTATTTGTACTTGGCATATTTTGAAAATTGGAATGACGAAGGCATTTTGTTCTGCTATCTAAACACTTTATCCTTTGTTACCCCTTTGAGCCTTATTTATTTTCTTTCATACCCCTCTTTTGGAATCAATAGTAAAGGTCAGAAAAGCAAGCGTAAATGATAAGTAAAGGAAAAGAGAGAAAAGAAAAATGAAAATGAAAAGAAAAAAATAGAAAAGAAAAAAAAAACAACAAAAGGAGAAAAAGAAGAAAGAAGAGAAAAGAAGAGAAAGTGGAAGAAAATAAAGGAAAAATCACAACAACAAATTCATTTCTATGACATGAGCTACGTTCGTTCTGATTCGTTTTAAGGATACGTAGGCAGCCTCACGGTTCAGTCCCATCAAAATAAAAATCCAAAAGTCCCCAAGCAAAGAAACTGGGCAGAAGTTGTGGTTGTTGTAAGAAATCTGATTCCGAAAGTTGTAACATTGAACCTACTTGAATTGTTTTGAGCCATTGATACCCTTTCTTTCTAACCCTATCCAAAAGCCCATGTTACGGTCAAAAGAAAGACCTTCTGATCAGCCTTCGAGAGATGAAAAGTCGAGCAAGTCGAGGTGATTCATGTCAGGGGCAACACTCCAGTCTAAGCAGAAAAAATAATGAAAATGAGAGAGTCTTATTGGTGAAAAATGTCACGGGCACCTTAAGGCGACGGGAGCTGAGAGAAATCAAAATGAGAAAGTCTTATTGGTGAAAACCTTCACAAGCACCTTAAGGCGACTGTAAGTTGAGAGAAAGAACAAAAGGAGAGAGGCTTGAAGGTGAAAGCCATGTGGGCACGACAACTCGAATAAGGATTGAGAATCAAATGGGAAATCACCAGACGAAGATTGCGAAAGATGACTAACGACAGAGCATCGAAGCCCAGTTTCACGGTTTGGGGGTATAACAGAAGCTGAACATCAGATTTGCTTAACAGAATAGACTGCAGGTGTATGTCTTGGTCATTAGAGTTAGTATCCACATCCGATAGGTTTCTACTTTGTAGTTTTTTGTTAGGAATCATCTCTTTCCATTGTCCTCTAGTCCGTTCCTTTTGTCTTGTTTACTTCATCCTCCTAAGTCTATTTGGTCAGAACAAGTGAGAAATGACTTTAAAATTTGCCACCAGCTTTCCAATTGCACAAAACGAGATCTGGTTAACACATCAAAATATCAGAAGTCAGAAAAGAACAGCAAGCACACTAAGTTGGTAACAATCAACATGCTTTAGGATTCGTGTGAAATACAAAGGCTTGGTATACATCAATTCATGGACAATGGAACAGAAGAAGGGCTAGGGTGAACAGATCAAAGTTATTTTCTGTGATAAGACTAACAAAAAATGGTGGTGGACAAGTGACAAGCAAGATATTCCAAGCAGAAATCAAAGGTTATAGACCTCAAGACCAAGGCCAGTGGTTTAAATCAAGAAAAAGCAACATGCGCACTGAAGTTGGTAACAATCAATATGCTTTAGGGATCATGTGAAACACAAAGGATTGGTAGATGTCGGTTCAGAAGCAATGCGACAGATAGAAGGTATTGGGTTCAGACGAAGAGAGGTATTTTCTGCTTAAGGTTTACAAAGGAAGTGGTTAGTCAAGGAACAAGCAGGGTCATCGAATGGAAATTAGTTATCATGTCAAGTGAAGGAGCAACAAACCTCAAGGCCAAGGCCATTGGTTTAAGTCAAGAAAGAACAGCATACACACAGAGTGGGGGCAATGGACATGATTCGGGATTCATGTGAGACCCAAAGGTTGGGTAGATGCCAGTTCATGAGCAATACAACAAATAGAGGAAATTGGTTCTGAACGGAGAAAAGGTATTTCAGTGATACGGATGACAGAGAAAGTGGTTAATCAATAAACAGGCAAGGTATTTGAGTGGAAATCAGTTATCATGGGAAGTGAAGGAGAAATCTCCCTCAAAGTTCAAGACCACAAACCAACCACTACATTTTAAACTCACAAGATTATTTTTCTTTGACTTGAAACAGGGGCAGAAAATTTCGTTTGTTTCAGAGAAACCCTCCATAGGGGAAGAGCAAGCACCAAACAGGTTTGACCGTAAACTCTCAGGACCCTCCTGTAAAAGGGGACTTAGTTAAGTTTCAAAGCAATCATGAATAGCATAGTTTAGCATAAGGAATATAAGTTGGTTTCAAAGTTTGCATGTTTAAGATAGGATTCAATTAGGAGTTTTCAGGACCCTCCCTGAATAATGGGACCTAGTTTTAAGATTTCCATTAGATAACAAGATGTAGCGTAAATTCTTTTGTAGGGTAGTATAATCCAGCCGTAAGAATTGCCACTTTTATGATAAGACTTGATTTTGATTTATTGGACCTTCCTGGATAATAGGATGTAGTTTAAGACCCTCTTAGATAACAGGACTTAGCGAAAGTAATACCTTTAGAAGATACAGCTTAGATCTATAATTGTCATTTAATTAAGAGTTGTCAGGACCTCCCTGGATAATAGGACGTAGCATTCAAATTCTTAATAATAGTTGGTAAAATGATTCAGTTTAACACTCACCTATGTGCCTAGCTACCAAACTGGGGCAGAAGATTTCCTTTGTTTTGTCTATTTTTGTTGGAATTAGGTACCCGCTTGGTGAACAGGGAGAAAAAGTTCAAATTCAGCAGTCAGGAGCCAGCATGGTGAACAAGGGAATACATTCCAGGTCAGCAGTCAGGAGCCCGCCTGGAGAATAAGGGAGTACAATTCAAGTCAGCAATCAGGAGCCCGCCTGGAGAACAAGGGAGTACAATTCATGTTTAGCAATCAGGAGCCCTTCTGGATAGCATGGGAATACATTTTGAGTTCAGCAATCAGGAGCCCGCCTGGAGAGCATGGGAATACCTTTCAAGTGGAGCAATCAGGAGCCCGCCTGGAGAGCATAGGAATACATTTCAAGTTCAGCAATCAGGAGCCCGCCTGGAGAGCATGGGAATACATTTCGAGTTCAGCAATCAGGAGCCCGCTTGGAGAGCATTGGAATACATTTCGATTTCAGCAATCAGGAGCCCGCCTAGAGAGCATGGGAATACATTTCAAGTTCAGCAATCAGGAGCCCGTCTGGAGAGCATGGGAATACATTTCAAGTTCAGCAATCAGGAGCCTGCCTGGAGAGCATGGGAATACATTTCAAGTTCAGCAATCAGGAGCCCACCAGGAAAGCATGGGAATACATTTCAAGTTCAGCAATCAGGAGCCTACCTAGAGAACATGGGAATACATTCAAGTCTAGCAATCAGGAGCCCGCCTGGAGAGCATGAGAATACATTTCAAGTTTAGCAGTCAGGAGCCCGCCTGAAGAGCATGGGAATACATTTTAAGTTCAGCAATCAGGAGCCCGCCTGGAGAGCATGGGAATACATTTCAAGTTGAACAATCAAGAGCCCGCCTAGAGAGCATGGGAATACATTTCAAGTTCAGCAATCAGGAGCCCGCCTGCAGAGCATGGAAATATGTTTCTAGTTCAGCAATCAGGAGCCCGCCTGGAAAGCATGGAAATACATTTCAAGTTCAGCAATCAGGAGGCCGCCTGGAGAGCATGGGAATATTATTCAAGTTTAGCAGTCAGGTGTTCACCTGGAGAAAAGGAAAACATCTGAAAGTACAATTCGAGTTTAGCAATCAGGCGTCCACCTGGAGAAAAGGAAAGCATCTCAGAATATAGTTCAAGTTTTGACAGTCATGCGTCCACCTGAAGAAAGGGAAAATATCTCAGATTACAATTCAAGTCGACAACAAAGGAATTTCACCGGAAGAATACAAGTCAGCATGGCAACAAAAGCTGCAAGATCAAGTTGGAAGAGATCGATAGGTTTTGTAATTCATAAACCATAGTTAAGTCTAGTTTCTTTTTATTTTTGATATGGTGTAATAAGTGGTTCAGTAAGCAGTAGCAGCAGCAACAACAACAGTGAAACCACAGCTTCATGGTAGTCCCAGAGACATTCCTGAACTACACTGACCTGATTTTTTTTAGCCAATGATATGTAGGCAACCTCAGAAGCAGGGTGCGGTCAACTCTTTCAAAAATGCTCCCACGAAGTGTTCAAACGGGCAAAAATCGCTCGTATCCGCTCACTTTATCTTTGCACGAAAACTCTTCATTTTTTCGAGCAAAGAGGGGCAGCTGTGAGCACGTGATTTTTGCCCTATATGAATTACTCCCATAAATTCAAAACAAAATAATATTTTTTCCATGGTTTGTAATTTTTGTGGATTTTGTGGCATTTTTGCATTTTGTCTGCGCATTTTATTTTTGTTTTATTAATGAAAAATACAAAAAAGTATGTTGCTTTTGCATGTAGGATTTAATTCTACAGTTCTTGAGTTAAATAGTAAATTAGTTATTTTATAAAAAAAAATCATAAAAAATAGTTTAATTTGCACCTTTGCATCTTTATTATGATTTTGAGTAATTTTTCTCTTTAATTTATTTTTAATTAATTGTGATAATTATCATTTAGGTTTTAATTAGTTTTTTTTTTGTTCTAGGAATTAATTTAGGTTATTTTAATGTTATTTGGAAAAAAATAGAAAAAGAAGTAAAAGAAAAGCAAAACAAAAGAGTGTTAAGTCATATTTGGGCCAAATCAATTTAAAGTCCATAAGTCCAAACGATTTTCCTCCCTCTGAAACCCGATCCGGCTAGTCCCATCCAAATACCCGGTCCAGGCCCCATACCTTGATAAAATTATCTTTTCTTTTCCTTTTCCTTTTTTTCGAAAAATGATACTTTATAGCCGCTCTCAAAATAATAGCCAAAATATATATATATACTTTTTGTATATATACATTTTGTATGTTATAATCAAATTTCATACACTTTTTTCGCTACAAGATAAATAGTTTCTAACATGGACTAAAGTGAAAAAAATCCCTTCTTCTTTCTTTTCTTTTCTTTTCTTCTTCTCCGTCACATTTCCACAACTAGTCTTTTTTTTTTCTCGTCTTTGCTATTGCAAATTGCTTATACTCAATTTTTTTCAGATTTCTTACACGTAATTTAATGTATTAATTTTTGAGCAATTCATCCATATTTCTGAAAAAAGATTTTCAAAAGCCACCACCATTGAAAAAAAGGTGACATATGGCTTTTGAATATGAGCTTCAAAATTCCATTAATTGCATATTGCTTTTCTTCAAGTTTTAGATCTTAAATATAACCTCGAAATCTAATGTCAAGTTTCTAACTCTAAGAAGGTTTGAATAGCCAGCCTTTTTTAACTTTGAGGATTCAAAGTTCAAATCACTTATGTCGCACTTCCGAAGCACCCACAATGGAGTTCAAAATTTATAATCCGAAAATTCTCAAATCTAACAAAAAAATCAGTAAGTAACCCGAATTTCAGTCCCGCTTTGATTTTTGGACTTTAAAAATAAGTACCACGGTTTCCTTCGATAACTTAATTCGTTCTTCAAAATCCAACAACTAAATTTTCGTTCTTCGCCTTGAGAGTGAGCACAAATAAGGATTAATGGAAGTCTGGCCTTCTATATGAAGAACAAAGAAAAATGAAAACGGAGAAATAACTAGAAAGCGGGTGCAAATGAACAAAGGTACCACGTCAGCTCATAAGGAGATACTATTTATTATATGTTGGACAAATATGAGGGGGTCCTAGGACTCCCACAAAGTTAAATGGTATATCTTACAATTAGCTATAAACCCAATGAGATAATTATGTATTTCCCAATTGTTTTGAGGATTTTGCAAATTACTTTTGAGGATTCAAAGTTGTTGGAATATATACCACAGCGGAAGCAATAACAAAATCTTATTCACGTGTAATCTAAACAACTAGCACGTATGGAGATTTTAGGATTACCTCTTGAAGCGTAAACACAACAAATCTATGTCGTTCTCCAGTTCCTCATTTGAAAATGCACCAGCAGATTTCCACAGTCTTCTACTGTGTTACTCAAACAATAACCGAAATATAGAATTTTGGGCGGGCAAAATTCTAGTAGAAATCGCAGTCAGAATCGTGAAAAAACGTCCAGCCCCTATATCCATATATATAGCTGCGTTTTTTTAGGTCAAAACAGTTTTCAAAACCTATTAGGTTTCTTCTCCCACTAAGGGACGGTTTTCACGTTTTCTTTTCCACTAAGTAACAGTTTCCACTATTTTCTATTATTTAGGCACAGTAGGGACCACAGAATTTTAATTAACAAGGCTTCCTATTATGATATTAATTTCGAAATTCTGAAATTAATTTCCATCATAATAAACTACGAATTATTCCACTAAAAATTCGTAATTGCACTCCTTAGTTCAATTTC
>MU760240.1:2944-22180 GCA_026770625.1 Nicotiana glauca
TCCTTGACCATTTTGTACCTACAATTCATGAAAAACACTAATAAGAGCATTTTGTCATCATATATATTATCAAAACAGCTTAAAAATGTGATTGTTTAGGGCATGAATATAGTAAAATTCACCTATTATCAGTCATAAGCATTAGCTGTTGATAACGTCCCTTTCGTTCATGCTTCAATTCAAAACTTTCATCTTCAAATTTTAGCTCACAGATATATTAACTTCCATTAGAATTGCCAATACAAGTATCACCAGAATATACCATGTGAAGCTCTAATCACACGATGAAACTTGTTCTCTCCTGTTTGCTCTGATTGTCAACGTAGACGAGAGAATATTCAATTTATATATGCCAACGTTCGTGTTTGGTCTCTAAACGTAAGAATTTATCTTACAGTAACTGAAATTTTATGATATGAGAAAGAAGCTTCTACGAACAAAAAAATAGATTACCTATTATCCTCTCAAATGAGCAATGAAGGTCACAGTGACTTAATAGCTACAAGAAAAGAGATATTATCCCAAAAACCACATTCAACCTCATGTATAAAAAGTAATAAGACTCTATATTTATTGTGAAAAATACTGAATAAAAATCTATCAAGGCACCAATAATTTACTAAAATATACCTTGTATTTTTCTTTAGCCATTTCCATAAACATATTCCGACTTCCCGTTGCGCTATTTGTGGCATCATATAGTCCATCACAATATAGTTATTTTAAAGATTAGAAAAACTGATACCCATAAAAGCCAGAGAACATTTTAATTACCTGGCCACCTTCGTACAGACATGCTAAAACTTAGTGCAACAGGAAAGATAATTTTTTTTCCCAGGAAAGTGTTGAAACTATATATCTTTTTCCTATATGAAGCGTTAACTCACGTAGTTATCCTTCTTGCTCAACATAGAAGCAATCAAGTTGTAAACATAGACCAAAAATTACCATAACCGAGACCATTTTTTTCATGAAAATGGAGGTCATATTATACATAATGCAGTTTAGAATCAACCAAGAGAAAAGAAAATCCAACAGTAATTAAGAAAACGAATGAAGGAAGAAATTAAAATTAAACATTATACTGCCATCACAGAACTACATACACTATCAATGTTGTTGCTTTTGCCTCTATAAACTATCTTGTTTTCATCAATGTAATTACTTTGTACTCTTCTCCATAGTCCAGCCTTTGCTGTATTGTCTCCAACTGGACACCACCCTCGTCTTGTCACATAAAAGTTTAAAAATAAAAGTCTTTGCTACGCTTCATTACACTGCAAAAAAACAATGTAAAAGGGATTCATCAACTGTAGATAATTAATTTATAGAAATTTTCCAATAATGTTATTATAGTAGTAATAAGCATGCAAGCACCATAATTAAGAGCCTAGGAAAACACATAAAGCTTGAGCCTAGATTCTAATGAAGTATCCGAAAAGTAATATATTCTTGCTATAATTTTTTTATGGAATTCTTTTGCAAAGCATTCTATGACGTATCTGCAAAGAAGCAAAATTTGGTGAAATTTTCACCCATGGAAAAGTTAATATATCAAAATCAGAAGATTAAATCAACAACAATCCTGCCAAAAAAAAAAAATAATTTTGTTAATATATTTGACAAAGATTCAGCAATAATTTACTATAGTACCAAAATAAACATTGCGAGATGTCGCAGAAGGGTGTGAAAATAGGCAAATTAATAGGAAAAGTAGGATAAAAGCCAAATAATTCACAAAAAAGATAATTGGGTTTCCTGCTCAATGAGGCTTGCCACATCACCGGCCACAGGGCTATGTCCCACAATTATATATTTATAGATAGATAGATAGATTGGAGCCAACAATTTTAGCAAGTCAAACTAATTTAAATATATAAGTACTTTGTTCTGTTTCATGTATTAATTGTTTATAAAAATGAATTTGTTTTTAAATATCAAGACAATAAGTTGTTTGTTACTTTTTGTTACCCTTATTATTTTGAATTAGTGGCTTAATTAAGTGAGACGTTTAGATAAACATAAAAGGTAAATTAAACAAATAAATCTTAATAATCAAGAACGTGCAAAGACTTTTCCAAAATAAATTATACGAACTGGCTAGAGTATTTTTAAAAGTTGTCGCATTAATTGTGAAACACGTGTACATGAAATTAGTTTTTAAATTTTGGCGTATCAAATGTCTATAAGTTACAACTTAAATATACGGTTTTGAATATAAGTTCCCCACGACCGACACCTCCAAAAATATTATTATTGCCATTTGCATGGTTCACATCGTTTTCAATCGCCTAATTCGCTGCTCAAGTTTTACTGAGATTTTTTTTTGTATTTGGCTTGCAACTGCTCAAATAGCTATCTGGATTTTCCTTACAATGAGATAAGATGAATGTTTACCCAAAAAATAATTTTTGCTGTCAAAGTCAATATTCTAAAAGAAAATCGAGTTTCTAATAATATAAGTTTATTCCACTTTGCCAAAAAATAGAGAATAAAATAAATAATTGAAATGATAAGCGAAGGCACTACAAAAAACCGGCCTAATTGCGGCGGTTTAATAGCGGGGTCAGCTCCAACCCCCACAAATTTCATTAAATATCATGGGTTTACTTAACCGACACAATTATAAGCAAATAGCGGCGGCTCTAAACCTACGCCATCTGCAAAAAAAAAATAGCGCGCTAATATTTCTCACGCCTATTTTTGCTTCGATCATTTTTTTCTCTTGAAAAAAATACAAATATAACAAAACCTCAAAAGCTCCGTCACTTCTCACTAACGTTTTTCCAGACTCAAGGTAAAGGTCTCAATTTTGAGAGATTAACTCAAATTTCATGATTCTTTCTACTTTATTTTTCTTAGAATTGAAAGTTTTGTGTGAATTTCTCATTCCATTTGTAAGATTTGAACTCAAATCCTCTTTTTTCTTTGATTTTCCTCGCGTTTTCCCCCTATAGCAGTAGCAAAGGCATCTCAATCACTCACTCGGGCATAGTAATCGACAAGTATCTTCAATTACAGTAAGTTCTTCTACCCTATTTTTGGATTAGTGCAATGTTATTTCTACAAATGGGTCTTTCATCTTCCCCATTTTTGGGTTTGTATAATCTGTAACTTTTGTATGTTTCTATTTCATGTGGCTTTAATTTTATTTTTGCTGCTTTTTTGGATACTGTATGTTAGATTTGGATTTTCTCTGTTTATTAGAGATTTTTTTGTTGAATAAGTAGAAAATATAAAAAATTTACACCATATTGTATGTGGATTTATATGGGTGTATTGTGATTCTAAGATTTGGTGTTTGAGCAAAAATTTGGTAAATTTTCTTTCACAATTATTTTCTTAGAAATCTTTTACCCTGCACACAGGAGTTCGACGGAGCAAGGATAATAATACTATTTCTTATAGTTGAAAACTTGAAGTCTTGCATGAACAAATAAAGAGAGTATATTGAAAGAGAGCATTTGCAAAGACTCATTGTTATTGAAAAACTTTTCCCGAATGATATTTGAAATAAAATAATGCTTTTTACTCTCAAATTTGTAACCTTATTTCAGCGGCTTTAAAGTACTCTCTCTCAAATTCATTATCAAATGGAGTAATGTTTTTGTGTAACCATAATCAAATGATGAATGCTCACAATCAAATGATGAAAGCTTTCAAGGCATATATGATAATGAAAGAAGGGACTATATCAGAATAATTTGCGGGGTTCTTTGCTTTTCCTTCGACGGTTTCTCCTGCAACGGTAAGTAAAGTTCTTCAATTTTTTCACTTTAATTTGTTTATTTGCAAAGATAAAATGGCTTAGATTAGTACTATTCTTGTATGTTTTTTTTGATTAAAAGTGATATATAACAGTATAATCCTGAAGAAATTAAACAATAGAAGCATTGAGAAACATATGAACTCTAGAACATTAGGCACACCGAATACCCTGCAACAATATGAAATTAAAATCTAAGGATAAGGTAGCGATCACATTCTACTGCAGCAAAATGTATGTAATTGAGGATATGTATCACATGCTGCTTAGAACCAAAAGGATTGCTAACATTATGTCTGAACAACGGAATTATAAGCTTTTACGAATCCTCAAAGAACATCAGGGAAACATAACACATTTAATCTACCAAAAACTTCTTCAATTGTCCATCAAATCTATGAAAACACTCTTACTAGTATTTCCTCCCAAAACCTCCTGCACCGCGACCATACGTTGGAAGAGTTGCACTGCATGTGGCTCAGCAGCTTGCTTGACAACACCAGAAAGATCAGACATGCCGAGGGCTGAAAGCATGTCAAGGGTCTCCTTGTCAACTTCAATGAGATCAGTTTTGATGGCAACTTCCTCCAGGATCTTCTTGTTTGTGTGGAAGTCCAAAGTCATTTTGGAGTATTACTTGTCGAGATGACTTCTTCACTATCTTGGTGCGTACACGGGCCATCCTTTCAGAGTTTCCTTAGACCAAACAGAGTTTTTGAAGAGAAAGAACCACAGTCGTGTGCGACAGCAACTGAGCAAAGTGTATTATTCTTGTATGTTGTATTTGTTTTCTTTGAATAACTCCTCTCTCTCTCTCTCTATTATATTTTCCTTTCTGATTCTAGCATGAATTAGTTTCACTTTCTAATGGGATGCACAAATATTTTTTTTCTCCGGCCAATAAAAAAAATGCTGCAATGTTGGTCTAAATTTGAGTTTTAAGTACAAAGGAAGCTTGAAGAGTTACACTTTATTTGCTTACAGTATTTAGTAGAACCTAGAGTTACTGCAATTTCTGATTCTGGCATGATTTTTATACTTTATTTTTTAATGCCGCCAAGTGATGCGGAGAGTGGACTCCTTTCACCAATGGACGCAAGAAGATCATGCGGTGATAGTAATTCTTGTGAAAACCGTTGATTTCATTGCAATTGCTTTTAGATAATTAATTGTGACGATGTAATTGTATGGTTGAAGCAGATGTTAGAATATTGAAGTGAATATTTTGTGTTTAAAATAGTTTTTGAGTGATGCTACTTAATGTTGACAATTTAGTTTTAAAGACTAATGATATTTTATGATAAGGTTTTGTGATTTTATGATATGTTACTTGATATTTTTTAACTTTAAAATAATTTTTTTAGCTTTGATTATGATTTACAGCTTAATTAGTAAATTTTCAATAATATGTGAATTAAAAAATTCAATAAATTATTGAGGTTATGACTGACAGGAGCTATAAATATATACTAATAAAAAAAATTACATTGCGTCATTGCGAAGTTTAAAACCGCCGCAATTCGTAACTGAAAATTATTTTAAAAAGATTTAACTTTGAGATCTGCGGGGGTCAACCGCCGCAAAGTAACCTCCGCTGCTTAGTTCTGGCGGTTAGCCAAAAACTGCCGCAACTCGATTGCGACTACCCTTATTGTGGGGGTTTTAACGACTGCCGCAATAACATATTGCGGGGGTTTTAAACCGCCGCAAACCTTAAAAATAACCCCCGCAATTAGGCCCATTTTTTGTAGTGAGGAAAGAAATCTTATTGATGATTGTTATTTTCTACCAAGAATTGTGAACAAGAATCCTCAATCAAGTATGACATAAAAGATTGATTGCGTACATTCGTGAGTATTCTCATTATCGTACAAAATAAGGTAAGGACCTTTATATAAGGATACAAATATCTAACAAATTTTCGTCACTTAATTCTTACCCGTTATTAACATTATGTGCACTAATTGCTCGTTACTGAAATTACTTGTAACGATTATGGTAATAATAAGCGATCACGCATAAACTCTTTCCATATTCGTTACTGTTCATGAATATTCCCCTTTTTATAGCGTTCATGCATCTCGTGCCTATTTCCTCCTCCCCAATTGTTAGATATGGTACGTTCTTCTGTTAATCCCGTGGGTGTTTTAACTGTGATTCATCGCTCTTCTTTATTAGTATGGTACAAATGTCACTTGTGATCACCATATCGTCAATTTACGTGTCATGTATGCGTATTTTTTCACCAATACAATGAACTAATATAACAAAAAGATATTGAAACATGAATATAGCATCACTATGCAGCTAATTAAAAAATTTACTTTTTCATGTACATAAATAACTAATATCCATTTTGAGGAGAATTAGATACTATAGCACATCACCATAAATGATTTTAATACTGCGACTAGAAACTATACTTTGGAGAAAGCATGGATGACAAGGACGACCTGATGCAGGGATAATCTTTCTCTATTTAAAAACTATATCATAGAATAACAAATAATTTTACAAAAGTGCCTTGGATAAAAATCATACTATGCAATAACAGTGGAGCACCAAAATGGAGAGTCATTTTGCATTTGGGGAAACTTAGCACAAGAGGATAGATTAGCAAGATGGGGAGTGACAAATAACTGTTGGGATTGTTATTAATAAATAATAACAAAAGATGTGTGAATGGAAAAAGGTGGGAAAAAAAATGGAGGAAAGTGAAATTTTGAATGAGTTCATTTCACTTATGCATTTTGTCCCTCATTGGTAGAAGGAAAGAAAATCTTTGTGTATATAAAGAGAAGCTCATCTTTTAGCTCTTAAAAAGCTAAGAAGAAGGCAAGCCTCGCGTCGTCGTCGTCACTCGGCTTCGAATTTTGGATTTTGGATTTGTCAAAGATCGATTGATTGATTAATCTTTTTGGACAAAATTCTTTTCAAATATTTAATTAATAAATTAAAGAAAATTCAATCCGAAATAACCCATAACCCGCGACCCGGTCCGACCCTTTTTTCTTTTCCGGATTATTTTAAATACGTTTTATATTTCCCGCAATATTTTGAACAACCATGGCTATTCTAAAACAGTGTCACACTTGTTCCACAGCTATGGTTGTTCTGAAAGGTTGCAAACCTCTTCAAAAACAGCACCAAGTTGGCTATAAATATACCTTCAAATCCCAGAATATTCACTTACGAAATTTTCTGATTATCTTCTTTTTCTTCTTCTGCACTAAAATTCCAGTGTGTTTTGCTGTCATCGAGTGGTTCGCTGATCATCGGCGTTTTTGGTACCAACACTCCGGTGAGTTAAATCGTTCTATCATGGGAAGATATATTACATAACCTCGAGTACTTGAGGGGAATAATTTCCTTAAGGAAACATTGTGTATTCAGTGGGCTCGATTTGTTCTTATACCGTTTTCAAAATTTATTTTGAAGAAGTTTAAATACTATTTTCGAAATTTAATTTATACTAACTTTCTATTTTTATTTTTCAGAAAATTTACTGATTTATTTATTTATAGCAATACAGATAAATAACAATAACTTAGTGTTTTCACTACCCAACGTGGAAGAGGAAAGCATAGAACTTTTGTTCTTTAGTTATGTTTATGTTGCTGAAGTGTGGGAAAAGATATTCAAGTGGCAAGGCATTCGTGGCACCTCTTATAGTTCAAGAAAGTCCTCTATCTTTTTTTTTCATTTTTTTTCATTTTTTTGGCTTTTATCCGTTATTTGATGCCTAAAAAAAATCTGTAGAAGATTAAACATATGTCATCCTTAATACTGTCATTTATGGAAAGGCTTAAATTATGTATTTATCTTCTTCTTTTACATAGAATGACTAAACAAATTCGACAATCAAAATTAAAACGAAAACGGTCCATCACTTAATAAGGGAATTGAAAGTGTTCTCCATCATTTAACATACGACAATAGCACACCATTATACATAGAGACTCATCTTCTAGCTTGGTTTTGTATTTGTTAGTGGATTTCATGGCTTTCTATTTTCAGCTCCATTGGGAGATAAATGAGGATGTCACACACCGTATCGGAGCAGGGTGGATGAAGTGGAGGCTCGTTTACAGTATCTTGTGTGATAAGAATGTGCCACTGAGACTTAAGGGTAAGTTCTACAAGGTAGTGGTTAGACCGACTATGTGTTATTAAAACTTAAGTGACGAAACCAGAAAAAATAAATGAACAGAAACTGCAGAATTATGTTCCGAGCCCACAAGTTTCTTGTGTGTCCTTAAAGAATCTTATCCCCTCACTGTTGCCCAAGGTTGACGGATAAATTCTTCCCAGGATAGAACGGAAGTTCNCAGAAAATTTCAGAATGAAAAATTCTAAAGGAATGGCTGGTTATTTATAGCCAACGAATTCTGGATTGAAAGGGTGCGAAAGTAGCTTTTCACACTACAGGTGGCTATTCGTGAAAAACAGTCTTTCTGATGGTTGTTTAATTAACGCGGAAATATTTGAATAAATTAAAGACGAAAAATTAATTAATTTTATCTCGTTACAAATAACTGTCACAAAAATATTAATATAAAATATTAATATTTAATTAATTAATTTCATTTTATTGGTCCAAAAAATTATCAATCAATCATATCAATTGACCGAATCCGAATCCGAGCTAGCGAGCGACGACGGCGCGAGGCCCCTTCTTCTTATCTCCTTTTAAGAGCTTAAGGAAGTGCTTCTATATTTAAACCCAACAAAATGCTTGTCTTTAACCAACGTGGGACAAAGTGCAAAAGCTAAAGTTGTCTTTTCACCTTCTTCCCTCATTTCCCATTCACGCCACCACTTTAATATCAATTAACCGAAGCCGAAGCCGAGCGAGCGAGCGACGACGGCGCGAGGCCCCTTCCTCTTATCTCCTTTTAAGAGCTTAAGGAAGTGTTTCTATATTTAAACCCAACAAAATGCTTGTCTTTAACCAACGAAGGACAAAGTGCAAAAGCTAAAGTTGCCTTTTCACCTTCTTCCCTCATTTCCCATTCACACCACCACTTTAACCCCCAACACTATGTTGTACGGGGCAGAGTATTGGCCAGTCAAAAACTCTCATGTCCAATAGATGAAAGTAGCGGAAATGAGGATATTAAAATGGATATGTGGGCATACAAGGTTGGATAGAATTAGGAATGAAAAAAAACACTCAAAATATAGAAAAATCATAAAGAATAAAATTTGAAAATTTGAGTGCATCGCTGAATTTTGTACAAATTTGCAAGATGATTCCAGATTACAATGCTTTCTCCATTTATATAACTTCTGGGTCTTCCTACCATACCAGTTTTTGGTATTATTATTAGAAAAATATTAGTTGAATATAACATGATCTCATTATTTAAACTAATTTGTTAGTTTGACCTTTTGGGTTGTTAAAGCTAGCTTGGTTGAGAAAAAAAATTAAAACCTTAATGTTGCGTCTAATTATGAGCTCGGGAATTAGAACCAATGAAGATGAGTGATCTTTTCGAACAAATGGATAGGGATAAACTCATTTGATTATAGGTTGAATTCAAAATTTGGCGCAGTGGTTTGATTATGTGTTAATTGTATAATATAACAAAAATATAGAACTATTATAAAATATAAATCTATATAGTATTGGATTAGAGAATACAAAGAACAGAACTGAAGGAATAGAGGTGAGTATAGTTTCTATCATTTCAGTTACCCGATAATCTCTTTTCCTACCAAAGACGAAAAAAAGTTACAACAGAAAAGCCTCACTTGTTTAACCAAAAAATGGAATTTTGACTAAAGAGATAATTTAGAAGAACTCGGGTTACTGATAATCGCAAAAATAAATAAAAGAAACTAATTTGAATAGCAAGTGTATAATCAAGAGAAACAATTAAACCAAAGTATATTCAGATAGTGTTTCGTGTGTCTACAATTGTTCAGACCTCTCCTTTTTATAGCTATTTTTGAGATATATGTCTTGCCTTTGTCATAATAAGGCCATTATGAGCAATTAATAATATTGAATGCTACGTTACATAATCATTACATTTAAGACAGATTCTCTAACGTTTTCAGTATTTAAGGCTTATTAAATACTGTATTTGGACTCTCATGTGTTGTCAGATTCATTTCTTTGATTCTTGAATTTAAATGTATTGAATAGGTACGGGCGCTGAACCCTTTGAATGTATGCCCGTACCTCTTCCTTTGCCCTTGCTCGCATCCATTGCTACTCGTGCCTCTTGACTAGTTGTAATTCTTTGACTATTTGATCAATCTACGTGTCACGACATGTCATCTCCAGACTACTTTAATATGTAAACTCAAATTTTCCAATACAGATAGTCCCCCCACTTGCCATTTATTCATCAATTGAATATTTGGAAAGTGGATTTCATTAAAACTGGAATTTTTGTCACCATTAATGTTGCGACAGAATTGATGCTTCAATTGTCACTTCCATTTAATGCGTTTCACCCGTGTCACCTTCCAATTGGTTCTGCAGTTTTGCAGTACTTTTTTTTTAGGCTTCCTTTTCGGTTTCCCTGTTCACGAAGTATCAGTTATCATTATTATAGTCCTTCCATTATTGCACTTTTTCCTTTGACGGTTGCTCATCAGTATAAATATATCTCTCTTCTTTGTCTTTACCTCATAAAGTTTTACTAAACACTTTATTTCTCAAATCTCTGTTTGTTTCTTCCTCGTATCATCCTTTTTCATTATGTCTTCATCGAACCCTAACCCTAGAAGGGCTTCCATTGTTGATACCTTCCTTAGTGCTCCTAGTAGGGGCAGAAGGGGAGGTAGGCACCGTAGTTCGGGATCTGCTCGAGGCTCTTCCGTTTTATCTCCTAGTTCTGGTCCTTTTTTTAGAACCAGAGGTTCCCTTTCTCAAAAATCTTCCTCTATGGGTAAAGAACCTTCTGAACCATTACGTGAGCCTTTAGTAGAAGAGGTAGTTCCTACGGAATTGTCTTTTTATCATGACAGGGAGTCCCTTAGGAATCAGGTTTCTATTTTAGATCGTGCTGATGCTTTTCCCACTCAGATTATAGAAATTTTGGCTCCTGTAGTTCGTAAAGATTGTCATTGGAGCGATGACTTTCCTATTATTATTCCTAACCCAAATCAGAGAATCACTTCTTACTTGATGGGGTTTTCTTTTGTTTATACATACCCTTTTACCTTAGGGTTCAAGCTAGCTATTGACCCAGTCATTCTTGATTTTTGTCGTTTCTTTGATGTTTGTTTGGGTCAAATTGGCCCAATCATATGGAGGGTTGTTGCCTGTTTAAGGCATTTAACCAATTCAGCTGGTGTTCCCTTTACTTTCCCTCACCTAATTCATCTTTACACCCCTAGGCTTTTTCGCAATGATCTTTTCACACTAGTAGCCAGGAGTAAGAGGGTTTTGGTGAGCCCTGAGGATGACAAGGACCGTGGCTGGTATGCCCGGTTTGTTGCTGCCCCCATTGCTGGTTTAGTGGGTGAAGATAACGTTCCCTTCCCTGAGAAGTGGAATTTTGCAAGTAAGTCTTTTATCCTGTTCGTGCCTTTTTACTTTAAGTTTATCAACTTTTTTAATCTTGCTTTTCTTTTTCCTTTTTAGAAACCATGGGAGTTGTGGAAGATGTTCCCAATTTCCGTGGCTGGGTAGACAAATTACTGAAGACCGCACCAATGGATGGGAGGTCTTGGAGGACACTTTCTAACCGTTTTGGTTGGAAAGTAAAGACTCATGGTAAGAGCTTCACTTTTGTTCTATCTTTCATGCATATGTTTTTCTTTATGGCTTTAATTTCAATCCATCTTTTTATCAGGATTTGCTATTAGAGGAGTAACTGTCGAGGCTGTTGTGGCTTCTCATGCCTCTTCGGGAACCGTATCTCCTTAGAAAGGGCTCAAGAAATAGTTTTGGGTTCCTCATCGAAGAGAAAAGCCGTTAAAGAAGAAGATTACGAAGAAGAGGAGGATGACGGGGGCTCTTTAGTGAGACGGCCTCGAGATCGAAGACGCATCATTTCTGATGATGAGGCTGAAGTATCCCCACGCTAATCTGTTTCTCTCACCAAGCCTACTGAAGCTCCGGTGGTAATTCCCGTATCTGATGATGATGCAACTCCCCTAGATACTCGTGAGTCCATTGAACAACTTTTTATCAGTGGCTTTGGTAGTTGAAGTTTAGGGCCTGTTTTGAATGAAACTCCCCTAGCCTTTTTTTCAACTCCCGTGCCTATGATTTCTTCCTTACCAGCCCCAGCTGTTTATGTTCCTTCTTCTACTATTTTCACGTCTTCTACCGTTCCTCCTTTGACAATTCTCCCTCCTATCGTTCATCATACGGAAGTGGGCTCTTCAAGTAGAAGTGTCGCTATGAGGAGGGTAACTATTGAAGTTCCTCGTGATAGCAGCCTTTTGAGGAAGTCAGGTCAGGCAGTTGTATGGCTGGAGCCTTTAATTGGCCCAATTGAAAAAGCAACGCTGGCCCAATTGAAAAAGCAAAGCTGGAGAGCCATAGTTCCCTGACTCTAATGAATGATATCGTGCACGCCACTTTGAAGGTATTTTTCTTCTCTCCTTTCTTTACTTTGTAAATTTTTTTTTATCTTTGGGATTCTTATTTCCCTTTCTCTTTTTAGGCCAATCTTATCGGCACAGAAATGATGAACAGAATCCCCCTCTTGGAGAAGGTAGCACGTAATTCAGAGAAGATAGGACGTGATTCTCAGTTGGAGGCGATCAATTGGAAGGAACAATTTGAGAGTGCACAAATTGACATGGAAGATTTACAAGAGAGCAGGAGTACCTTAGAGCAGCAGGTGCGGGCTTTAACTTCAGAGTTAGCGGTTATAAAAGCTTCCTCAAGCCAAGCAGAAAAAGAAAAAGAACGTCTCGAATCCTCCTTCTCAGAGCAATTATCTAAGGCCAGTGAAGAGAACAGAGAGCTGAAGGTTCTCTTGAGTCAGGAAGAGACTCTGGAGAGCTCGTGCAAAGCTTAACTCAAGCACAAGAAGACCTTCGAGTCTCTTCTGATAAGGTGCGTGCTTTAGAAATCTCCCATGCCTCTCTTCAAATTTCTTACAACTCTGCATTGGCTAAAAATGAGGAGCTAAAGAATGAGATTGCTTGTTGGAAAAAGGGATCATGAGACCCTTGAAGAGAAGTCTGCTATTGAGGCAAGTTGGGCGTTTCTGAACTCACGCCGTGATACCCTGATTGAAGTTGACCAAGAAAATTTCAGTTAAAGTCTGAGTTGGCTAAGGTTAATGAAACCATTGAGAAGCCTCAACAAACTCAAGATTTTCCTTCTCCTGCGGCCGAAGCTTCCGTGAATGTTGAAGTTGATATGGGTATCCCGACTCTTCCAAGCCCTGTCGAGCCTGTTTCTGCGATTCAAGATCAACCCGCAACTGTTGATGCTCCTGCCCAAGTTGAGCACGTTGCCGTTGATGCACCTTCTTCAGTTCCCTCATCTTCCTAGTGATAAATTTGAACTTTTTGAATTCTTTTTTGCAGGTACCTTTGTGGAAGGTTATATTTAAAACCCTTGGTATCATTTGAGGGTTTATTTTGGAAAATTGTAATCAAACCCTTAGCTTCATTTGAGGGTTGATTTTGGAAACGCAAGTCCCCAAGTCTTTTCATGGGGCAATCTGTATAAACAATTCGTAGTTTTTTGACTAAGTTCTTACTTAGTCTTAAGCTTTTTAATATTTTAGAAGTTTTTTCGTTACTATCTTAAACTTCTATTTAGTTTATTCTTGCCTTTATTTCTAAGGTCTTATAGAATAATCTGCATTTTTATTCTTTAGAAAATACTTCTGTTAACTTCATGAATAACTAAAGTAAACATGAGTTTTCTAAAAGAGGGCTCTTTTATATTTCAACACTTAATGAAGAAGACGTCTCAACTTCATAATGGTTTTAACATACGATAAAAAAAATAGGAACACACATGTTTTTTTTTTAAATAACATTGACAAGTTTTTATTTGAACTTTGTCTACTTTTGAATAATACTTTACATGTATTTGAATTACATCTATAACTTTCTTGTAACTGTTTTTCTTGTAACAGATTTTTAAAAAAAAATAATAAACACGAGGTTTATCTTTATAACCCATTTCAGTACATAGCTTTTAACCTAACTACATTAAGGTTTTCTTTGGCCTTGGCTCGTGACTTCGTAACTTTTACTCTGCACTTGACTCTTTCAGGCTTCATTTTTAAGAAAATCTTCTTCTCCTTCTTTATACACATGCCCGTGTTTATTATGTAGTCCCCCAAGTATTTGAGCGTTGAAGTATGAAGCCTCAACTACTTGATTGTTTCTCTCATTTGGCCCTTTTCCTGAAAAGGAAAAACATACGGGACTCGGAGGTACGATTATAGATGAAGACTGCTTAACCCGTTTGTGTTTCTATCAGAATAATTGTAACCCTGGGCCAGAAATTTTAGTTTATTCCGTATGCTCTACAGGTCGTGACTCATCATTTAGTACGTGTTAGCTTTTTGCCTATCATCTAAACTCGTTAGTAAAATTTTAACAATTCAAATATAAACTTTAAAATATGGGTACCTGACTGTGGGTATTCCTTAGAAATAGTATCTCTTCAGGTGAACAACGTTCCAATGTGAAGGTAGTACTTTGCCATCCATTGTTTCCAACTCGTATGCTCCTTTTCCTACAATACCACAAATTCTATAGGGTCCTTCCTATTCGGACTTAATTTTCCCGTATTAGCTGTCTTCGTAGATTGGAAAACCTTTTTGAATACAAAGTCCCCAATTTTGAAGAATCTAAGGTGTGCTTTCCGGTTGTAATACCGTTCTATGACTTGCTTTTGTGTTGCCATTCTTACTAATGCAGCTTCCCTTCTTCCTTCAAGTAAATTGAGGCTTACACGCATTTCTTCGTCATTAGACTCTTATGTTGCATGTGTGAACCTCGTACTTGGCTCTCCTATCTCAACTGGAATTAAAGCTTCTGCTCCATAAACCAATGAAAATGGTGTTTCTCCCGTACTTATTTTTGTTGTTGTGTGATATGCCCATAAAACACCAGGTAGCACTTCCGGCCAATTTCCTTTTGACTCTTCTAAACGCTTCTTTAAATTATTGATAATGACCTTGTTTGTTGACTCTGCTTGCCCATTACCCACCGGATGATAAGGTGTGGACGTAATCCTTTTAATTTTCCAACTTTGAAAGAATTCTGTGATTTGAGCTCCTATAAACTGAGGGCCATTATCACATACAATCTCTTTTGGTACACCAAATCGGCATATGATATTCCGCCAGATAAAATCTTTGACTTCCTTTTCTCGTACCTGTTTGAATGCTCCTACCTCTACCCATTTAGTAAAATAATTAGTGAGTACGAGCAAAAATTTCACCTAACCTTTTGCTTGTGGTAATGGACCCACGATATCCATTCCCCATTTCATAAATGGCTATGGTGCGATGACTGGATGTAGTAATTTCGCAGGTCTATGCATGTTGTTTCCATACCTCTGACATCTATCGCATTTAGCCACGAAACTTTCTGCTTCTTCTTCCATTTTAGGCCAATAATATCCTGCCCTAATTAAGGTTCTTACCAGCGATCTTCCTCCGGCGTGATTCCCACAATGCCCCTCGTATATTTTCCTTATTATGTACTCCGTTTGAGAAGGTCCAAGGCATATAGCTAACGGTCCACTGAACATTTTACGATATAGGTTGTCCTGGTTTAAACAGTACCGAGCAGCCTTTTTCCGAAGTGCATGAGCATTTTTCTTGTCATCAGGGACGGTTCCATACTGCAAAAAAGCGATAATCTTGTTCCTGCAATCCCAAGTTAAATTATTAAAATTTACCTCATTCTTATCGTGGTCGAGAACTGAATGAAATAAATGAATAACTGAAGCGTTTGCATCACTTGCCACATCAGCCGCAGATGCAAGATTAGCTAAGGCATCCGCTTCAACATTTCCATCCCTTGGTATTTGTGTAACCTTCCAAGTTTGAAATTGCTTTATCAATTCCCGTACCTTTTCTAAATATTGTTGTATCCTTGCCTCCCTGGCTGTATAAGTCCCCAACATTTGATTAACCACGAGTTATGAATTGCTTTTGATCATAATCTGATTTATGCCAAGTTCTCGTGCCAGTTCTAAACCTGCAATTACAGCCTCATACTCTGCCTCATTGTTAGTTATAGAGTGACATTTGATAGCTTGTCGAGTGGTTTCACCCGTAGGTGGTACCAAAATAATCCCTAAACCTGCACCTTTTACGTTAGATGAACCATCAACGAATAAAGTCCAAGTTCTTGGGTTAGCTCCATTAAACACCTGTAATTCTTTCTCTGCTTCTAATTGCATCCCTTGGCTAAAATCAGCCATGAAATCAGCTAACACTCGTGATTTTATAGCAGTTCTAGGTTGGTATGTGATTTCGTATTCACTTAACTCTATATCCCACTTAGCCAACCTACCTGATAATTCATGCTTATGCAATATATTATGTAAGGGGTAGGCGGTTACTACAACAATGAGATGACACTGAAAGTAAGGCCTTAATTTCCTAGATGCCATGATTAATGCAAGTGCGAGTTTTTCTAATTGAGGATACCATGTCTCTGCATCTAACAAAGATTTACTAACATAATAGATGGGGGATTGTTTACCTTGTTCTTCTTGGACCAAAACAGTACTTACTGCTACCTCTGAAATAGCAAGGTAAATGAGTAGTCTTTCCCCAGCCTTTGGTTTTGCTAGCAAAGGAGAATTTGATAAGTATGTTTTCAAATTCTTGAGTGCATGTTGACACTCTTCGTTCCATTCAAAATGATCCTGCTTCTTAAGAGCTGAGAAGAATTTAAAACACTTCTATGATGATTTAGAAATAAATCTTCCCAAGGCTGCAATTCTCCCTGTTAATCTTTGAACTTCTTTCTTGGTCGAAAGTATATTAGGGATTTCTTCAATGGCTTTAGTCTGTGCGGGATTCACTTCAATACCATTATTAGAAACAAGAAAACCTAAGAATTTACCTGATGCAACACTAAATGCACATTTTTCAGGATTTAACTTCATATTATATTTCCGCAAAATTTTAAACGTTTCATACAGATGCGATATATGATCTCCAGAATACTGAGTTTTAACAAGCATATCATCTATATAGACCTCCATGGTTTTTCCCAAATGCTCTTGGAACATTTTGGTTACCAGTCTCTGATATGTTGCACCTGTATTTTTAAGTCCAAAAGGCATTATCCCCATGTCTGTTATAAATGAAGTTTTTTCTTCATCTGCTGGATCCATCTTGATTTGATTATAACCTGAATATGCATCTAAAAAACTTAACAATTCATGCCTTGCAGTAGCATCAATTAATTGATCTATATGAGGTAATGAAAAAGAGTCTTTAGGACAAGCTTTGTTAAGATCTGTATAGTCTACACAAACTAACCATTTACTGTTCTTTTTAGGTACCACAACAGTGTTGGCTAACCAATCAGGATACTTTACCTCGCGAATAGATCCATTTTTTAACAATTTTTGCACCTCATCCTGAATCACCTGATTTTTGAAAGTGCCCTGCGTTCTTTTCTTTTGTTTGACAGGTGGATGGGATAGGTCCTCATTTAACTTGTGAGTTATTACCTCCAGCGGTATACCTCTCATATCAGAATGGGACCAAGTAAAACAATCTGCATTAGCTATTAAAAAATTCAATCAACTTACGTTTCATATCCGGGCTGAGATTGGCTCTTATATACACTTTTCTCTCCGACCAGTGTATAAACAAAACCACAACCTCCAGCTCTTCTATCGTCATTTTGATGTTTTCATTTTCTTCTGGTTCTTGAATGGAATCGGGCCTTGAATCCACATATGTTTGACCTTGTTCAGTTGAGGTTGCCGCTATGTTATCCTCAAATGAATTCTGTAATTGCTATTTTTATTCACCCTTAACACTTGAATCTGCCATAGAGTTTATGCTCCTGGATGTTTGTTGATCCCCCCTGATTTGACATATTTTCCATGGCGCTGGAAATTTAATGACTTGATGCAAGGTTGATGGAACAGCGTCCATGTCATGGATCCACGGCCTCCCAAGAATTATGTTGTAAGCCATTTCCATATCCACTACCTGAAATTTTGTGTCTTTGACAACGCCTTCTGCGAATGTAATAAGTATCACCTCCCCTTGCGTTACAACACTGGAATTGTCAAATCCTGACAAAGTATGCGCTTTTGGTACCAATTTATCTTCTGCTTACATCTCGCATAGTACTCGTACCAAAATAATGTTCATGGAACTACCTGGATCAATTAAAACTCGTTTCACGTTAGTGTCATGTACAAGTAAATATATTACCAATGCGTCGTTATGTAGAGTTAATATACCCTCGGCATCTGCATCATCGAACGTAATATTTTCTTCCTCCAAGACATGTTGCAGCTGCTTCTCGTGGGTAATTGTCACTTTGGAAATCTTATTAGCTGCAGTATATGATACGCCATTGATATCTTTACCCCCACTTATAACGTTGACAGTTCTTTTGGGTGAAGGTGGTTTTGGAGACTCCTGTCTATTCTTAATGTATGTTTGTTTACCTTTCTCACTGAATAACTCGGTGAGATACCCCTGTTTTAACAAATGATCAGCTTCACCCTGCAAAAACCTGTAATATGTTGTTTTATGCCCGTGATCGTTATGAAATTCGTACCAATGATCAGGGTTTCATCTGTTTGGATTTGATCTCATCTCATTTGGCCACCGTACCTTATCTCCCATGCTTCTTAAAAAAGCCACGAGTTCAGAAGTGCTCACGTTGAAATTATAACCGCTATCAATAAGGCCTGAAAGCCTGAATAATATCAACACAAGGCCTGAAAGCCTTCTCTCAATACACTCGAGGCCTGAAAGCCTCCTCACAATACACTCGAGGCCTGAAAGCCTCCTCACATAACACTCGAGGCCTGAAAGCCTCCTCACATCACTCATCATGCCCTCACATATGGCCCTCGGCCCCAATCAGTCCAAAAATAGTCAAAAAGTCCCTCGGCCATCAGTAAAACATCGATACTCAGCTCAAATGATAGTTCAAATATCAGTTAAAACTCCAAGTTTGAGTAAAATATAGCTGAGTTCATAAAACAGTGTAAATCACACGGAGTGAGTTCAAATAGTATTTCAAACAGTGAGGGAAAACAGTGATGATAATTCATAAATAGTTCAAACAATCGGCAATAAGCCCCAAGTATGACAATAAGCCCAAGTCATAATGATAGCAATGAATCATGGTAAATACGCAGTAAAAACCAACAACCGGGATGGACCAAGTCACGATCCCCAACGGTGCTCTGCCCCACGCTCAGGTCCAGCATGTAAGTCACCTCAATACAGCACTAGGATGTGCAAATTCGGGGTTTTAAACCCTCAGAATATCATTCACAAGTATTACTCACCTCTAGCCGGCCGATA
>MU760240.1:42195-85258 GCA_026770625.1 Nicotiana glauca
TCTCCCCCTTCGTCACGATAGTACTCCTCCTCCATCATTTTCACCAAATTGGCTTTTACATCCTTGTAGAGAAGACCCAAAAAAGCAATTTTCATGGCAACCACTAGAGATAGCCAAATTAGACTATTTCTACATGGCAACTACTAGAGATAGCCAAATTGGACTATTTCTGTTGGTGAGCGTTTATTAGGTGAAGATGACCCAACTGAAGTGGGTGCCATTACATTTCAGATCTTGGTAACCTTTTAATTGGAAGACATGTAGGGTTGTACATGGACCGGGTTGGTTCGGTTTTTATCAAAACCAAACCAAACCAAACCAATTATATCGGTTTGGATTTGTTCGGTTTTGTCGGGTTTTTCGGATTTTCGGATTTTTTTGTTATATGAATATTATTTCAATCTTACGTTATTAAAATTATAGATAAAGTTTTGATGAGTGAATATATTTTAGTAAATATGCAAAAAATTGACAAACATATGATCTATTAAAATATTCTAATGGGAGAAATTTTTTAATAACACATGATAGTTATTTTCTTAGTTGTCTAATAATAATTTTTCGTTAAATTACGCTTTCAAGGATAATACATGAGAGGATCCCAAATATTTCTACATTTTCTAAAGAAAAATCACCACAAAGTCTTAAAAATATAAATAAAATTTATATATTTATATGTCGGTTTGGTTCGGGTTTTTTTACTCAATACCAAACCAAGTCAAATCAAATCTAGTCAGGTTTTTTAATCAGTTTGATTTGATTTTTCGATTTGGTGCGGTTTTCCGGTTCGGTTTGAACATCTCTACTGTGGCCATTAAATTTAATGAATGTTAAGATTGTACCCATAATTTGTTCTTTTTGGTGTCTAGCATGGAGACAATGACTATAGTGGGTTTTCCTGCCGGTGATGTTGCTTGTTGTTCTATGTCCTTGGTCCGCTCATTGTTTTAGTTTTGAGCGAGGAAATTGGCGGCCAATGGTTAATGGGGGGAGGCAGAACCGAAAAGAAGGCATAGAGGTGGTGGTTGACTAGTCGCATAAGAGGAAGAGAAGGAGAAGTAAAAATAATATTTTATAAAAATAAATAATGACAGTGGTTTCATTTAGTTGAGGTGGATCTGATATGTCCTCCTTGTCAACTCGGGTAACATGCAGTGTCAGAAGTGTTTAAGATTTATGTTTTGATGGAGTTAAAGTGTTTGGTTGAAACTTCATGAAGTAAGAGGACCGGGATGTCAAACCCAAACAAGTAAAAGTGCCTATTATGCTATTCTATCGATTTTTTACCACATCAGTTATTAGGGGAAAAATAATTCACTCGAAATGTGTTTAGGGAGTAAACAAATGTCTGTTTATTTTAAGTGTTTAACCGAGTTTTCCGGAGTAGTTCAGGGAACTTTATCTACTTTCCCTGTAAGAAATGATGTTACAATTGTTAACAAGAAATATCTCTCTACAAAAAAGTAAGCTATGCTTTTCCCTTTACTCTTTACCTTTGTGATAATAATTTTTCTTAGATATTGAGCTAATCCACCTGATGCTCAAAGGTTAAAATTTGGTGGTTACAGAAATATTTGTATTGGAAAAATGAAGTATCAAATGTAAGTCACAAGGATTGATAAAACGCAGAAGTGCCAAAATATACATAATTTATTTCGTTTTATATAGAAGCGTTTTAATGTATGGAAGCAGTAAAGAGTTTTATGAAAGTATGTCACTAAGGATATATGAGTAAGTGTGAGTTAAAAAGTCTACAAATGTCAAAATGCGTCAATTTGTTTTGAAACAACTAGAAGTGCCATATAAAATGAACCCAAATCATAAATTGGGAATGCAAAACTTCTTAAATAAAGTATGTTGAGGGACTGCCAAAGAGTGAAGCCACTAAAGCGGAGCCTTTAGGTCCCATAATTTTAGGGGTCCTAATTCTTTTTTCAATTTTTACTCGATGTTCGGTATTTAATTTGGGGCCTTAACTAATTCGAATTTATAAAGTCTTTTAAGATAAAAATCGCTCGTTAAAAAGAACTTTTCCGTTCTCAAGAATTGAATCGAATACCTTTGGTGAAGGAACCTTATTCATCTCACCACGCCTCTTCTGGTGAGGCCACAATTTTTTTTAAAGAAAATATTAAGTATTTTAAAGTAGAAAAATAAAATATTTTATACAAAGGAAAAACTACATTTATCATTAGAAAATGAGCAATACACTTTTAAACCCCTTCATTTATTTGTGTTTTCGTTTATTCCCAGGGTTCTATCATTGTAACAAGTATATTACAACAACAACACCAACAAAACCCAGTATAATTTCACGTGTAGAGTCTTGTGAGGGTAGTGTGTATGCATACCTTACCCCTAACTGGAGAGCTAGAGAGACTGTTTTCTGTATTGGTCAAAATCTAACCACTTCGGTTAGGGCGGCCATGACCGTATCTCCGTCACTGAGTAAGTAATCAAGTCAAACTCACCCCTCCTTTAAGACATTCGACATTACTACAAGAGCGAGGCATCCCACGACCAGGAAATCCCACTGCCCCAGGTACGCCAAAGTCGTGGCAACGGCAAGAGAATTTTTTCGACTATATATATCAGCTCAAGTAGGCTCGAAAGGGAGGGGATTTCTCAAA
This sequence comes from Nicotiana glauca, assembly GCA_026770625.1. Lineage (NCBI taxonomy): Eukaryota > Viridiplantae > Streptophyta > Magnoliopsida > Solanales > Solanaceae > Nicotiana > Nicotiana glauca. Next base: position 44,826 of record MU760240.1, read on the forward strand.
CCTCCTCCTCCATAATCTTCGAAGGCAAAGAAGACACAAACAAAACTCTACATCAAATAAAAGGGTAGAGGTTCCACTATACCAAGGATAATTTGAGGGGGAGAAGCCCCATACCCATATCCCGAATGGGCCGAAGCATTTTTGTAATTCTTTTTCTTTCTCTACGGAGAAAGAAGGCAACATTCATATTCAAATAAGATCTGTTAATGCCATATTCATCTGGTATGCTATTGCTATCTTTCAGTCTATTGATCTGGTTTGATTAAGTTTGCTATGATTTATCCCTTCCATCTTTGATTGATTTGCTTAAAAAGAATTAAAAGTATTTTGAGTCAAAGAATTTGGCGCTGTCTGTGGGAATTTCCAAGTGAAGATTCCTAGTCTTTCCTAGATCAAAGCTAAGAAACCGAACAGAGTCGTCAGATCTAGAACTCCCTGCTCTACCGGCTTTGAATGTCCCAAGACAAGGAGGAGGGTGCTGCGATCCAGCCTCTCCCGCTCTCATAGCCACCAACCCTCCCGGCCGGAGGCATCCTCTAGTGAAACGGCCAAAATCGAATAGAAAACTGCAACACATGTAATGCAAGCCTGTGCGAAATAATCGACTCTTCACATCTGCGATGTTGAACCACTTGACGCGAGCAACGCTGACCAAATGGGGACTTCCGTGAGAAGTATTCGCCATCAAAGCAAAGAAAGATTCAACCTTGCTCGAATCACGACGGGTCGTTATTTCAATAAGTTTTAAATAATACTCTTAAGGCCAAGGGCCTTTGCCATCAAAGTAAAAGAAAGATTCGACCTTGCTCGAATCACGATGGGCCGTTATTTCGATAAGTTCAAAATAACACCCTTAAGGCCAAGGGCCTTCGCCATCAAAGCAAAAGAAAGATTCTACCTTGCTCGAATCACGACGGGTCATTATTTTTGATGAGTTCGAAATAACGCCCTTAAGGCCAAGGGCCTTCGCCATCAAAGTAAAAGAAAGATTCGACCTTGCTCAACTCACGATGGGTCTGTAACAACAAATTTTTGCGTCGAGAAAAATAAATAATCAAGACTGAAAAATTGCGTGACAAATGTAGTATTTGATTTCAATAAATAAAAGTGTTACAATCTCTATGATATTCCTCTAATTCTTCAAGAATGTAAATTATATTGATGAACTTGATTTTGATTTGATTCCAAGGCTTGTAAAGCTTGATCTTGAATCTCCTCCTTGAACTTGAATTTGTGCTTGATCACGAACAAGTAATTTGATCTTGAACGCCTTTGTATTTGATTTGGCTTCATTCTTGATCTTGAACTTGAACTTGTAGCTTGAGTGCTTGAACTTGTAGCTTGTAGAGAAATCTGCGGTGTTTGATCCACGAGCTCTCTGCTTGCTTCTTGTTATCACTTCTGGTGTCTTCTAGCTTTATGAATACCTCTATTTATAGTTGTAGGGATTGATGTGGCTCTGTGATTTGATTTGTCCATTTGAAAATCATCCAAACACTTGGCATGATTTGATTGGCTCATTTATTTGTCTTGGATTGCCATATCACTTGACACATGACACAATCTCATTGGCTCATTTATTTGTCTTGGATCGCCACGTCGCTTGGCATGTGTCTTGATTTTATTGGCTCATTCTTTTGACTTAGATTGCCACATCACTTGACACGTGGCATGAGCCTGAGCTTTAAGACGGGCTAATAGCCATTTGGACCTTGGGCTAATAAAGTGGGCTTATCATTTAATTTGTAGTCCAATTAAATGGACTAGCCCAACACATATGTTGGATTTTAATAATTAGCCCAGTTTACTAGCCACAATATTTATTTGGACTAATGTCTCGAATTTAATATGGTCCAAATTATTTTATGAATTTAAATCCAATAAAATTTAAATGCTTACAAATGTCCCCTACTTCAAGTCTTGTTATAGTGTAAATGTGTTGAACACCAAAGATTAGACTTGAAGTAATGTTGTACTAATTTCTTTTGGAATATTTTGCCGCTCATTTGATAATTATTCGGATTACCAAATATGCAATTGAATAATATCTAGAGATGTAGCAGTGTACAAAAAGCTTATTTCCGTGACCCAAATTTGACTTGAGGAGGTTTGGGCATGAGTTGAGTACATCATGCAGGGAAATGACAAATGGGTCGAGGTTTCATTGACCTTTGTTGTCCTTGAAATGTGACTTTGAAAGGAGATGGACATTTTTTATTTTTATTTTTAAAAATAAAAGATAAAATTGTAGTTCATTCCATTGGTTTAGCTTCTAATAAGATAGGAACTTGGAAAAACTTTTATCGGGACAATATTTAACCGTCAGATAACGTGGTGCAAATATGGACTCCTACTTTTACTCAAATCAATCGGATACTTAGTTACAAGAGGTTATGTAATAGTCCTACCCTGATTAGACTTTTCCAAAGATATTCTTTAAAATAGATCCATGGCCTGACTTCACGGAATTCGGAGTTGAACTTAATTTCGAGTTCAACGAGAAAAGGAGACTTGGCTAGCGTTTGGCCATATATCCCAAATTTATTTTGAAAAATTTGATTTGGGTGAAGTTTGGTTTGAAGATGAAAATGTGTTTGGACATACGATTTCAAAATATATTTTCCAACTTTATTTTGAAAAAACATGTATATAATTTCTAAGTTTTGGAAATTTGGCCCAAAATCAGCTCAACAGCTGATTTTGGAATTTGAAATTTTTGATTTGGGATTTGGCCAAAATATGAGCAAAATTTATGGCCTAACATGAGTTTTAAAAATAAATTTCAAATTTACTTTGCCAAAACTTATGGCCAAACGGGGCGCTGGTGTTGGGCCTTATTCTTACACCTATAAAAGGAGCACTGTGGATTCATTAAGTCATACTTCATTCTGAAGAAATCAATACACAAGCTTCGAGAGAAAGCCAAAGCAGGTAATTTGTTTGGTCTTCTCACTGTTGGGGTAGTAGTTTCCATATGTTTGCTTTCTTTTGTGAGCAATTTTTTTTTACTTGTAGATTTACTGTTGGAATGTCCTTTTACATGATAACTTTTTGCTTTATGTCATTTTCAATGTCAAGTACCATAACATTTATTTTTACTATTCAATTTCTCTTTTCATATGTGAAATATCAAGTACAATGTCTTTTGTTTTGGTACTATTCACTTTTTCCCATACGTGAAGGCATTCTTGAGTTTTCTATCATAAACTTTGTTTCAAGACACTTTGCTTTTTATATAGTACAATAGGTACATGCCAACTTTCTTTCCTTTTTAATAGAGAGCAGGTACATTAATACAATGATAACTTTTTTACTTTTGTACTTTACAAATCTCTTTGTATGAAATTTATATTCACTTGTACGAGAAAAAGTACGTAGAAGACAACTCATTGTTGTTACCTTTGTCACATGGAGTGCTTTGCCGCAAAGTTTATGAGGAAACATTTTATGAGAACCCTTTCTCCATAATGTACCAATGAAAAGTGATATAGGTTTTAACAAGATCAAACCTAGTGTTCCATGTCGGATGCATTAATTATTCTGTGTATTTGCCTCCCGACTTATGATAGAATTGGTACAAACAGTACTTAGGTACTCCAACCACACATGTATGAGGACAAAGGATGAAACTCGTTAGTTGTTATTGTTTTTCTTTTTGGCACTTGTAGGAGCATTCTGTAAGATTACTTTATTTAATATGCGTCACTCCAACGATTTTAGTTTCATGAATAATTTGCAGTATCTCCACTGTCTGGGCTAGTAACTTGCACGCCTTCTTGTCCTCTAGAAGCGATCGTCTCTTTTCTCTTTCAACAGGTAATTCCTTGATATCTTCGAATATTTATTGTCACTTTCTTCCTGAAATTTTCTATCAAGTGCTCAAAAAAGTAGCAAATTCGAAGTGATTTAAAAGAAAATTATCTGCCCGAAACGTTGCTCATGTTGGCAAAAAAATATTACTTCATACAAGACAATGTCACTCCTTTGAACAAGGATAAGTCTTTACACCGTCTCAAGCAGAAGATTTTACTTTTATTTGAGGCAAAGACCATTACACCGTCTGAGCCAAAGATTTATTTTGTCTGAAACGAAGACCATTACATCGTCTGAGCTAAAGATTTTATTTTATTTGAAGCAAAGATCATTACACCGTCTAAGTTAATGACTTCATCTTGTTTGAAGATTTAACTTCATTTTATCTGAGGTATAGACCATTACACCATCTGGGCCAAAGATTTATTTTGTCTGAAGCAAAGAATATTACACCATCTAAGCTAATGACTTCATCTTGTTTGAAGATTTAACTTCATTTTATCTAAGGCATAGACCTTTACACTGTCTGGGCCAAAGATTTATTTTGTCTTAAGCGAAGACCATTGCACCATCTATGCTAATGACTTTATCTTGTTTGAAGATTTAACTTCATTTTATCTGAGGCATAGACTATTACACTGTCTAAGCCAAAGACTTCACTTTGTTTGAAACTTGACTTTCTTTATCTATGGCAAAGACCATTACATCATCTAAGCCAAAGACTTTACTTTTTATCTGAGGCAGAGACCATTACACCGTCTGAGCCAAAGATTTATTTTGCAAAGGCGAAGACAACCATCCAAGCTGAAGACCATTACTTTGTCCGAGGCTAAGACCATTACACCGTCTAAGCTGAAGACTATACTTTGTCCAAGGCGAAGACAACCCTCTAGGCTGAAGACTTTACTTTGTCCGAGGATAATACCATTACACCGTCCAAGCTGAAGACTATATTTTGCCCAAGACGAAGACCAGCAAAGTCTATTATACATTCCAACTTGAAGATTTTACTTCACCACCAAAAGATTTGACCTTTTGGTGCAAAGGAATGAAAATTCGTCCTCATTTCGAGATATATGAATCAAAGATTATATGAAGCATGATTTATTTTTATTTTTTTCAAAAAGCTGACCACCAAGAATATCTCTTCAACTTCAATCTTCACAGGTAATTTTATGATCTCCTTTATATAGATATGCTTTTCCTTTTTTTTTTTGCAGGTAGAAGAAGAAATCAATTCCAAAGATACTACTTTAGTAAAGATAACTTCACAATCGAAGAATCTTTTTTTACATTTCAACTTGAAGACATGGCAGACTTGTAGGCTTCTACTTAAAGACTTGACAGATTTGAAGTCTTCGACTTGAAGACTGAAGATTTTAACTTGATGATTCAACTTAAAGGTTAAAGTATAAGAGTTAAACTTGAAGATATAGCCATTTTGAAGAATTTAACTTGAAAACGTGGCAGACTTGGACAGTTTAAGACTTAGCGGACTAGAAGAATTTAACCTAACTTCAACTTGAAGATTTAGCATGCAGCGATTTCAAATCAATGATATAGAAAATATGAAGAATTCAACTTGGCGACTTGGAAAACTTGAAGAATTCAGCTAAAAGACATGATAGTCTTGAAAACTTTGCAGCCTGCTAAAGACTATAATTGTCTTGAAGATACCAATTTCGTGAAGAGGGTTAAGTTATTTTGCAGTTTATAACGAGTAAGCTTCTTTGTTTTTAATACTTTATGGATTTGATGACTTAGCGCACTCTAATACTGCAACTTTAAGACCTAGCGGTCCTGAATACTTCAAATTGATGATGTAATAAACTTGACAAAATCAACTTGACTTAGAATTGGAGCCTTCAACTTGAATATTTAGCCTCTTATTAAAGAAACTACAATCACTCCATCAAAGACCTCAATTTGACATGGAGGGCTTGCCCCCATTGACCCATCAAGATAAGACAGAGGGTTCAAAGAAAGAATACATGTACACCTAATTTTCAAGTTTCAATCAAGTGAATTATATTCCATCATACCTCATTTGAAAAATACCTTGGGTAATATGTATTTTTTGAACTCATATGACTGAACTTAGAATGAAACTCTAAGCTGCCTACGTACCTCGGTGAAGAGGATCAAGTCATTCCGTAGTTCGAAATGGGTGAGTTTTTTTTTGCGTCCTAACTTTTGCCTAGGCCGCCTCTTTCGAGGCTTTCAACCTAGCAGACTTTATTTTTTTTTTGATGTCCTAACTTTTGCCTAAGCTGCCTCTTTAGAGGTTTTCAACCTAGCGGACTTTTTTTTTTGGACCGTGCATAGTTTATACTCTTGCGGGCCAGGAGTAACATGCAGTTTATGCTCGTGCGCCAAGGAGAATATTTGTTTTCTTAAAGGATAGTATCTCTTTATGAATTTCCCGTTGATGGGGCCAATCCGCAAACCTTCGAGTCAACTATCTTATAAGCGCCACTTGAGTATACCTCTTGTACGATATATGGTCCATCCCACTTAGCAGAGAATTTTCCCCCAGATCGACGAGAGGTAATAATAGGCCTTTTGACCACAAGAACTTGAACTTGGTCACCCACGTGGAAAGATCTAAGGCGTACCCTTTTGTTAAAAGATCGAGACAGGCGAGCTTGATAACATTCAAGGCTTTGTTGAGCTTCTAGCCTCTTTTCATCAAGAGCTTCCAATTCTTCAAGGCGTAACCGAGCATTTTCTTCATCGGTGAGTCCTTCTTGAATGGCAAGCCGCAACGATGGGATTTGACGCTCAAGTGGAAGGACTGCTTCAACTCCAAAAACAAGCGAATAAGGGGTCGCTTGCGTTGGTGTGCGATATGTGGTCCTATATGCCCAAAGAGCTTTTTCCATCCTTTCATGCCAATATCTCTTAGACTTAGGGGTCGTTTGGTAGGGTGTATAAGAATAGTGCGGAATAAGGTGTATTAGTAATGCTTGGATTAGTAATGCATGTGTTAGTAATGCAAGCATTAGTTATGCAAATATTATTTCTTATCTATTGTTTGGTGTGGTGTATTAAAATTATAATGCATTGCAAAATTTTTAAGAGAAATAGTTGCTTACAAAAATGCCCTCCATATTTTCTAGCTTTAAGGGACTTTAAGGATAATTTTGTCTTTAACCATGCTAATGCATGCATTAAAGCCTTGGTATTACTAATGCTATGATTTTCTATGCATTACTTATGCATAGGATAATGCCATGTATGATGTATAACTAATACCAGTATTAGTTATACATAAGTTGAAAAAATGTACCAAACAAGGTATTAATAGTGCATAGAGCTAATGCTTGCATTATTTTTTCTAATACCTCCTACCAAACGACCCCTTAGAGACAACCTTCTTCAACAAGTTGCATAGCGTCTTGTTAAATGCTTCAGCAAGTCTATTGGCAGCAACATAATACATAGAGGAATTGTATTGCTTGAAGCCAAAAAGATCACATATTTTATTCATAAACTTGTTATCAAATGGCTTACCATTGTCTGTCAATATATATCGAGGAATGCCAAAGTGATAGATAATATTGACTCGGATGAAGTTAGCCACATTTTCCTTCTTTACTTCCTTAAGAGAAACAACTTCAGCCCACTTCGAGAAGTAGTCAGTCGCGGCTAAAATGTATAGATGTCCACCAGAAGACTTTGGAAATGGACTAACAACATCCAAACCCCAAGCATCAAATGGCCAAGAAGCAACAGTTGGGTGTAGTATTGGGTGTATTACTTCAGCTGGTTGATGTATGAAGTTAGCATGGAATTGGCAAACTTTACACCTCCGAGTGTAATCCAAACAATCTTTCACCATGGTTGGCCAATAATACCCCATTCTTTTTATGTGGAAATGAAGTTTTGGCCCAGATTGATGCGTACCACATACTCCAAAGTGTGCCTCTTGCAATGCTTGAAGGGATTCATCAGTCCCCAAACAACGTAGGAGCACTCCATCAAATGATCTCCTGTAGAGTGTATTCCTGTGATAAAGAAAATGAGGGGATCTCCTTCGGATTTCCGTTTTCCTTCGGGGATTTTCTGGCAATATACCGTAAAAAAGATAATCTATTAATGGTTGTCTCCAGTCTTCAATTTCAACCTCAAGAACGGAAGCAATATGCTCAGCTTCGCTTTCTTCTTCCTCATAGTCATTTGGCGCGGAACTACCCATCTTTGGCAAACAGTGACTTATGTCTGATCAGGCAAAGATAATGTAGAAGCTAAGGCTACTAATGCATCAGCTCTCTTATTTTCCTTTCTCGACACGTGTTGAATAGTTACTTCTCCAAGCCAACTTACCAATCTTTGAGCATATTTGTGATATGGCACCAACTCTGGCTTCTTGACCCCATAGCTACCCAAAATCTGGTTTATCACTAAATTGGAATCTCCAAAAACTTGTAATTACAATTGTTTGATATCCACAGCCATTTAAAGCCCAAGTATGAGCGCTTGATATTCAGCAACATTGTTGGAACACCGTTGTGTTAGAGTGAAAGAATAGGGCAAAACTTCTCCTTGAGAAGAGATAAACACTATTCCAGTGCCAGCTCCTTAACGATGTGCAATGCCATCAAAATACATCTTCCAAGGAGGCTGAATTTCTATGACCATTGCATCTTCGTCAAGCAATTCATCAGACAACTCCCAATCATATGGAATTGGATGGTCAGCTAGGAAGTCTGCTAATGCTTGTCCTTTTACTGACTTTTGAGGAACATACACAATTTCAAATTGTTGAAATTGGAGGTACCACCTCGCTAATCGATCACTTAGGACTGGTTTAGACATGACAAACTTGATAGGGTTCGCTCTTGAGACGAGTCGCACAACGTGAGCTTGGAAGTAATGCTTCAGCTTTTGAATGGAGAAGACAAGTGCTAAACATAACTTCTTAATAGGAGAATACTTGAGCTCATTTGGCGTCATTATCCTACTCAAGTAATAAAGCGCATTTTCTTTGACTTCATTGTTTCCTTGAGCGAGAAGCGCTCCTACTGACCTTTCATGTGCTGAAATATATAATATTAGTGGCTTTCCAGTTGTGGGGGCTGCCAGTACTGGAGGTTTCATCAGATAAGACTTAATGCTTTCAAAAGCATTTTTGCAAGCTTGGTCCCATTNTTTCGATACCTCGATGTCAAACAATAAAACCGGGGAACTTCCCAGAAGTAACTCCAAAAGCACACTTCAACAGATTCATTCTGAGTTGGTATCTCCGAAGCCATTCAAATACCATCTTCAAATCTTGCAAGTGATCATCTTTCTTCCTTGAATTTACTACCAAGTCATCAACATAACACTCCATGTTTTTATGAAGCATGTCATCAAAAATATTTTGCATGGCACGTTGATATGTAGCACCAGCATTCTTCAAACTGAAAGGCATTACCTTGTAGCAGTATATACCTTTAGGGGTTCGAAAGGCAGTAAGTTCTTCGTCCTTCGGTTCCATGCGAATTTGGTTATATCCAGATGAACCATCCATGAAAGACATCGCCTCGTATCCAGTTGTTACATCAATCATTAGCTCAGGGATAGGAAGAGGAAATTCATCCTTAGGACAAGTGCTATTTAGGTCCCTAAAGTCAACACAAACTCGAATTTGGCCATTCTTATTTCTAACAGGTATGATGCTTGAAATCCATGTAGGATATTTAACTTCACGAACAAAACCAGCCCCAATAAGCTTGTTAACTTCGGTTTCAATCAAGGGAACCAGTTCAGGTCTAAAGCGACGTTGTGCTTACTTTACAGGACGAGTGCCTCATTTGACAGCAAGATGATGAACGGCCACCATGGGATCTAAACCCGACATTTCTTTGTAGCTCCAAGCAAATACGTCTTTGAACTCCTTAAGTAGATCAATATATTTTCTCTCTTCATCACCAGTTAGAGAGGCACTTATATATGTGGGCTTTGGATCTTCAACTACTCCAAGATTGACTTCTTTTAGTGCATCAACCGTTGTCTTCACCCCTTCTTCAAACGCTAGTGGTGCATCTTTAGCATCTTCATCTTCTTGAGGATCACCATCATTGAAAGATATGTGATGACATACATGAATATCAAGGCACTTTTTCTCGATTTCCGTATAGTGTGAAGCATTTTGTTCATCACTAATTGTGATATGATATGATGACCCCACACTTTCTTCATCTTCCTCCCGTTCCTTAGTGTAGACTATGGTATGAGCGTTTGCTTTGAGGACCTCTCCACACGAAACTACAAGTTTTGTCTCTCGCCTCATTCTAGAAGGAATCAGACTTGGGTAGTCTGTGGTCAAAATCTCCTTTTTAAGGGAGATAGGTTCTCCAATCCTTCTATTATTTCCATGGCGCTTGTTTTCCATCTTCAGTGGTCCCAACCTGTCAAAGACTGAGGTCCTTGGTTTTGTAAGTTGGTCAAAAACAAAAGGCTTGTTATTAAGCATCGTAGACACTTCTTTAGCAGTAATGTAGTTACAACTTGCCCTTTTAATGGAGATACAGATTGGCGGGGGTTGTTTGTAACCCAATCTTTCACGTGATTGCTTCAGCGGGTACCCTTTCTCCATCATCATCTTTTGAGTAGGGTTTGAAGCTTCAGGCGGGAGCTTTCCCAACTTGGATGGTTCGTTGGGATCATATCCAGCTTTTGCCAATAACTTGTAGGCATTTGGGTCAAAGCCCTCATTTGTGCGTTTTGTAGGAAGTGCTAGATTTGGAAGCGAATTGTGGCTTGATGATTTGACAAACCCTTTGAGCAACTTTGTAGACGACTTGATTGCGTAAATTCGCTTGATAGGAAGGTTCAAATCTCCTAACACCTTACCTTGTAGTTCAGAAGATGGATCTTCGACCTTCATTGCCTTTGGGACATAGCAAAGAATAGGAGTCACTTTCTTACTTGAAGATGCCTCATTCATCTTGTTCCTATCATGAAACACCTGGTCTTCTTCAACTGTAATATTTTCCTTGCTAGTTGTTGCATCAACCTTCTTTGAAACACTTTTGGTCAGTATCACATCATCAACCTTAACCTCCTTTGAGATGTAATTCTTTAAGTAGAATTTTGCATCAGTGAAGTATGATTCAGCCTCGGTAAAGGGCTTATTATCAGCAATTATCTTCTTTTCGACCCCACCTTCGCAGTATGTAAAGCACTGATGGTAGGTGGATGAAACCACTTTGTTTGCGTGTATACATGGCCTTCATAACAAGATATTATATGAGGTTTTTGCATCGATCACGTGCATCCATGCACTCGAATGCAAATCTCCCATATTTATTTCCAATTTGATAGCCCCTATAGCTCTTTGCCCCCCTTGATTGAACCCTTGAATCATCAAACGACTTTCACATAGTTCATCAATCGGTATGCCAAGCTTTTTGACGGTACGAATTGGGAGAATATTGATACCAGACCCATCATCGATCAAGATTCTACTTATTCTTTGTTCTCGCACAAAGCCAACCATAAATAGGGGCGATTATGGTATGTTTCACCAAGCAAAAGATCATCATCAGTAAATGTGATTTTTGCATCACAAACGTCCACTTCTTCAGAATTCCCAGTGAGTTTTTCAGGCAGGGGAGGTGGCAACAATGATGGATCCTCTTTATTTGTTTCTTCTTCATCTATCTTACAACATTAGGCCTTGATATATTCACAGTAAGCTTGCGGGAGTAACCATATTGGCAGGAATTCCTCCAATGTCACTAGACGACGTAGCCTTTGATAGTGATTCTCTGCCATTTTTGTTTTTCCAGTTCTTCTTTATCATTTTCTTCTTGGGTCTTTTTACCATTTTTACCCTAGTCAACTACTTATTTGACTCCCTTTATGAATTTGTCTTGCAGCGTCTCCGCTGAGTCACAAGAATCCAACCTTCATCATCAGTTTGATCATCACGTGATTCACTTTTCTCTTGAGATCTTTCCTCCACTATTGGTTTATACGCCATAAGGGGAGGCAATGGTTTGCTCATATCGATAGGTTCAAAGTCACCAAATTTAATCATATTTGGTGATGATGTAGTTTGGATGTCATCACATTCATGTACTTCAACAAAATTGCAAAGGACAATGGGATCAAGTGAACCAAAAGCGAAAGAGACTTGATTCGAACTGTCTTTCTCATCCTCAAGCAAGATTTTTCCTTCAGCGGTCAAGTCCATGACTTTCTCCTTGAACACAAAGCACTTTTCAATAGGGTGGCCAAGCAACCGATGGTACTTGCAATTATTTGGATCATTAGTCTTCCCAGCTTCGTCTGGCAGCTTCATTTCGGGTAACTCAATGAGTTTCAACTCAAGGAGCTCTTCAAAAATTGCTGGGACATCGGAGTCCAAGAATGGATATTCTTTCGCTTGCATTTCCTTCAGAGTTAACTTTCAGCCAACTTTATCCTGTAAGGATGTTGTCTTCACACTTTGTTTCTTACTCACTTTTGTAGTGACCTTTAGTGGAAAGGCATTAACATTCATTGATTCCTTGCTCTCAGACTTCGGCAAAAACTTGCCTCCTTTCTTTATTTCCTGTTTGTCCTTCACTTTGCGAGGTTCATGAACAGGTGGCCCTTGATTTCCACTTGAATACATACTTAACTCCATATCATGAGCACGTGTAGCCAATTCTACAAAAGACTTAGGCTTGATACCCTGCAGGATGTAGCGAAGTCCCCTATGCATCCCTTGGATACACATTTCTATTACAGAAGCTTCACTAAGTATATATTTACAATTGAGGCTCGCATTCCTCCATTGATTGATGAAATCGACCACTGGTTCATCCTTCCATTGACGTGTGTTTGTGAGTTCAACCATGCTTACGGTTCGCCTTATGCTATAGAAGCGGTTGAGAACTTCATGTTCAAGTTGCTCCCAGCTATCGATGAAACCAGCCTCAAGATCAGTGTACCAATCAAAAGCATTTCCTTTTAAGGAACGAACAAACTGCTTGACAAGATAATCTCCATAGGTTCCAGCATTATTACAAGTTTCAACAAAATGTGCAATGTGTTGCTTTGGATTCCCTTTACCATCAAATTGTTGAAACTTTGGGGGTTGATACCTGCAGGCATTTTCAAACTATCAATTCTCGCGGTATATGGCTTTTCATATGCGAGAGAAGACTTGGCAGCAACATCGTACTTATTTTTGATGGTTCCCATAATGAATTCCTTCAATTGGTCAATGGAAATAAACTCGTCGGATGAAATCTGAAATTCTTTAAGAGTTGTTGTCTGCCTTGCAGATGAGTCTCCCTTATCTTGCATCATTGGGAGCTTTCCAGGTGCATGGCTTGAATCTTCCTCCATCATGCTTACAACTCTATTTGTCAGCTTGACAATTTGATTATCTTGATCTTGCATATGCTTCGTTAACCCTTCAATTGCCTTTGTTAAATTTGCGAGTTGTTCTTCAACAGTTGAGGTATTAGTCACCATTGCTTGGATAATCGTCGTGGATGGTGGAGCAAAGCACAGATTTTCTCTTATACCATACTTTGAGTGGAACAACTCACGTGGAGTGCTTGGAGCAGATCCAATGATCAAGACATCATCTTCACCCTGTGTAATAATGTTCTTAGATCTAGAAGGGCTAAGTAGAGCCAAGGTCTTTTCAACAATTTCAGCAATGTTCGCTCCTTTTTCCAATTCAGTTGGAAAGGATCTTGCCCCCTTTGAGGATTGGAGATCAATGATAGGAACAGATGCAGACGACATTTAAAATGCTTTTTGCCCCATCAAGTTTGCTTTGTTCCTAGTGACAGGTCTTACGCTTTTCACAGTAGCATCCAACAAGTTTTCCACATTAGATGAAAACTTGGAATCTGTAGCCTTAGCAGTAGTGAGTTTGAAGTTGATCTTCTTAGGAGCCATTTCTGTGTTCTTGAAATTTGGTAATTTGAAGAGATGCGAGGTAGAGATTGTCCCACTGGGCGTGCCAGAAATTTGTAACAACAAATTTTCGCGTCGAGAAAATAAATAATCAAGACTGGAAAATTGCGTGACAAATGTAGTATTTGATTTCAATAAATGAAAGTGTTGCAATCTCTATGGTATTCCTCTGATTCTTTAAGAATGTAAAGTATGTTGATGAACTTGATTTTGATTTGATTCAAGGGCTTGTAAAGCTTGATCTTGAATCTCCATCCTTGAACTTGAATTTGTGCTTGATCACAAACAAGTAATTTGATCTTGAACGCCTTGGTATTTGATTTGTCTTCGTTCTTGATCTTGAACTTGAACTTGAACTTGTAGATTGAGTGCTTGAACTTGTAGCTTGTAGAGAAATCTGCGGTGTTTGATCCACGAGCTCTCTGCTTGCTTCTTGTTATCACTTCTGGTGTCTTCTAGCTTTATGAAGAACTCTATTCATAGTTGTAAGGAGTGATGTGGCTCTGTGATTTGATTGGTCAATTTGAACTGACCAATACCATCCAGACACTTGGCATGATTTGATTGGCTCATTTATTTGTCTTGGATTGCCATAGCACTTGACACAAGGCACAATCTCATTGGCTCATTTATTTGTCTTAGATCGCCACATCGCTTGGTATGTGTCTTGATTTTATTGGCTCGTTATTTTGACTTGGATTGCGCATCACTTAATACGTGGCATGAGCCTGAGATTTAAGATGAGCTAAAAGCCATTTGGACCTTGGGCTAATGAAGCGGGCTTATCATTTAATTTGTAGTCCAATTAAATGGACTAGCCCAACACATATATTGGCTTTTAATAATTAGCCCAGTTTACTAGCCACAATATTTATTTGGACTAATGTCTTGAATTTAATATGGTCCAAATTATTTTATGAATTTAAATCCAATAAAATTTAAATGCTTACAGGGTCATTATTTCGATAGGTTCGAAATAACACCCTTAAGGCAAAGGGCCTTCGCCATCAAAGTAAAAGAAAGACTCGACCTTGCTCGAATCACGACGGGTCGTTATTTCGATAAGTTCGAAATAACACCCTTAAGGCCAAGGGACTTCGCCATCAAAGTAAAAGAAATATTCGACCTTGCTCTAATAATGATGGGTCGTTATTTCGATAAGTTCGAAATAACACCCTTAAGGTCAAGGGCCTTCACCATCAAGTAAAAGAAAGATTCGACCTTGCTCGAATCACGGCGGGTCGTTATTTCGATAAGTTTGAAATAACATCCTTAAGGCCAAGGGCCTTCGCCATCAAAGTAAAAGAAAGATTAGAACTTGCTCGAATCATGACGGATCGTTATTTCGATAAGTTCGAAATAACATCCTTAAGGCCAAGGGCCTTCGCCATCAAAGTAAAAAAAAGATTCGACCTTGCTCGAATCATGACGGGTCGTTATTTCGATAAGTTCTAAATAACACCCTTAAGGCCAAGGGCCTTCGCCATCAAAGTAAAAGAAAGATTCGACCTTGCTCGAATCACGACGGGTCGTTATTTCGATAAGTTCGAAATAACACCCTTAAGGCCAAGGGCCTTCACCATAAAAGTAAAAGAAATATTCGACCTTGCTCGAATCACGACGGGTCGTTATTTTGATAAGTTCGAAATAACACCCTTAAGGCCAAGGGCCTTCACCATAAAAGTAAAAGAAATATTCGACCTTGATCGAATCACGACGGGTCGTTATTTCGATAAGTCCAAAATAACACCCTTAAGGCCAAGGGCCTTCGCCATCAAAGTAAAAGAAAGATTCGACCTTGCTCGAATCACGATGGGTCGTTATTTCGATAGGTTTGAAATAACACCCTTAAGGCCAATGGCCTTTTCCATCAAATTAAAAGAAATATTCTACCTTGCTCGAATCACGACAGGTCATTATTTCGATAAGTTCAAAATAACAACCTTAAGGCCAAGGGCCTTCGCCATCAAAGTAAAAGAAAGATTCGACCTTGCTCGAATCATGACGCGTCGTTATTTCGATATGTTCGAAATAACACCCTTAAGGCCAAGGGCCTTCGCCATCAAAGTAAAAGAAAGATTTGACCTTGCTCGAATCGCAACGGGTCGTTATTTCGATAAGTTTGAAATAGCACCCTTAAGGCCAAGGGCCTTCACCATAAAAGTAAAAGAAAGATTCGACCTTGCTCGAATCACGACAGGTCGTATTTTGATAAGATCAAAATAACACCTTTAAGGCCAAGGGCCTTCGCCATCAAAGTAAAAGAAAGATTCAACCTTGCTCGAATCACGGCGGGTCGTTATTTAAAAAATTCGAAATAACACCTTTAAGTCCAAGGGCTTTCGCCATCAAAGTATAAGAAATATTCAACCTTGCTCGAATCACGACGGGTCGTTATTTCAATCGGTTCAAAATAACACCCTTATGGCCAAGGGCCTTCGCCATAAAAGTAAAAGAAAGATTTGACCTTGCTCGAATCATGACGGGTCTTTATTTTGATAGGTTCGTGGTTGGTCATTATTTCGATAAGTTCGAAATAACACCCTTAAGGCCATGGACATTCGCCATCAAAGTAAAAGAAAGATTCGACCTTGCTCGAATCACAACGGGTCGTTATTTCGATATGTTCGAAATAACACCCTTAAGGCCAAGGGCCTTCGCCATCAAAGTAAAAGAAAGATTCGACCTTCCTCGAATCACGATGTGTCGTTATTTCGATTAGGTCCAAATAACACCCTTAAGGCCTAGGGCCTTCGCCATCAAAGAAAAAGAAAGATTCAACCTTGATCGAATCACGACGGGTTGTTATTTCGATAAGTTCGAAATAACACCCTTAAGGCCAAGGGCCTTCGCCATAAAAGTAAAAGAAAGATTCGACCTTGCTCGAATCACGATGCGTCGTTATTTCAATAAGTTCGAAATAACACCCATAAGGCCAAGGGCCTTCACCATCAAAGAAAAAGAAAGATTCGACCCTGCTCGAATCACGACGAGTCATTATTTCGATAAGTTCGAAATAACACCCTAAAGGCCAAGGGCCTTCGCCATCAAAATAAAAGGAAGATCCGACCTTGCTCGAATCACGACGGGTCATTATTTTGATAAGTTTGGAATAACATCTTTAAGGCCAAAGGCCTTCACCATCAGAGGAAAAGAAAAGGCCAGGACTCGTCGGTCGAATTCCCGTCTTACACCAAGGCCACAAATAGTTGACAACGAAAATTAAGGTACAAGGCGAATGACACAACTCTTTGTTATTTGAAAAATCACGAGAGCGGACTATCGCCGCTTACAACATGCCCTGGGCCCATAAATAAAAAGTAATGCAGGGGAAAAGAGGAGAAAGAAAAAAAAGAAACGGACACCAGCCTACCAACGACATAATATAAAAACAAAGTACAAGCATCTTTTTTACTCGGCATCATCACCGTCGTCTTCATCATCACCATCCATACCCCGATTAGCTTCGGGTGTTGCCGCGTCATACCCACAATTGATGCTAGCTTCGTGAGCCTTCGCTCGCGCTTACTCGTAAGCAACCTCAGTCACTACACCTGCCTCCAACAAATTCTTATAAATATTATGCTGAGCTTCGGCATAGACCAGAGCTCATGAAGCTGACGAGGGACGGCAGTACGAGATGACTCAGCTTGAGCCCTCAGTCGCCTATTCTCTTCCTCCAGGGTTGCAATCCGATCCGCCAGAACCGATGCCTCTTGATCAACCACTTCAATCCGCTCCTTGAGCCTCGCCTCCCTAAGGGTTGCTGTTGCCCTCTCCGATTCCTGATGGGACTGGAGCACACATATGGTTTCTTCTAGAGCCACCGCCTTCACCAAAGCCTCAAATCGGACCCTCTCAATACTTTCCAGGTCATCAAACTTACTCTCCAATGCGGTCAGCTTCCCCCTCCACTCCGCGTTCATCGCCTCGATCTGGACCGACTTCTGGTCCACCTCCAACTGCAGGGACCTCAGCTTGTCCTGCAAGTATTCACACTCTGTGAGGACACCCTTGCTCACCTCGAGCTCCTCATCTTTGAGGCGGAGTTGCTCCTCGAGTTCACTCCTACTGCGGATCGTCTGCATTAATTCTCGATCCCTTTTCTCCAACTCCTCGCCCAGAGCCCGATTACGGGGGTCTGTTCTCAGCTGTTCATGCAATTCATGACATCTGTTGCAATAGCGACGGTATTTCTCCAACATCTGTAGGAAAATCCTCGACCGGACGTTGGCCCTACGGATGCTCTCCACCTCCACCATGTATGTCTGAAAAACAAATAGGTAGTTAAACCAGTATTCACAAACAAAAGGAAAAACACGAAACAAAAGCCAAAGTATCATACCCTCAAGCCCATGACGGCTTTCATCCCTCATCTCGATATCACAAATGCTACGCAGGGACTCGTTCTCAGCTTCTGAGCATAGCAGACTAAACTGCGGCACCAAATTATCCCCCTCCCCTAAAAGATTCACATCAGAAGGGATTTGGAGAACTCGAGTCGACTCCTCGGCGTGAACCACCGAATGGGAAAGACCCTCCTCGAACGTCCTGATGTCACCAGGATCCAGGTCTGACTCTGATTCATACTCATCAATCGCCACACCTTTCCCCCTTTCTACTGCGGAAGGAGGAACGTGGCCCGTCGCAGACGAAGAAGGCACGTCCGAGGTCACCATGGCAGTACTGGAGCTCCGACCCTCTGCTCCGACCCTCTGCTCCGACAGGGCACTGACCATCAATAACGAAGGGAACTCCTGGCTGAGCTGTAACAACGACGGAAGTCTCCAGGACCTGGTCACCGGAACCAATGTCAACAACTCGCTCCGCCTCATTGGAAGACACTGCATCTATATCTTCCCCTGATCCCGTCGGAGGAGATTTATCCAGATTGATCACGGTCGGAGGCGCCATCTCGAATGCTACCCTTCGTCTCTTCGATGGTCCTTCCTCCTCCCGGTCGACGGAGATTCAGCCGTAGGGCGAGCGACATTAGATGGAGCCTCGTCCTGAGAAGCAGCCCTTACTAGGGTAACCAAGACTGCAGACTCGACCGAAGCTGCCCTCGATGAGGGACAAGCAGCAGGTACCACGATAAGACGAGTGGACACGCCTGACTGGCGAAAGGCTAACTGAAGAGCCCTAATCCTCCGTACTCTACCTGACAACGACAAACGACATATAAAAAAAAGAAAAGGAAAGGGAGACAATTTGGATAGCGATAAACAATAAATAAGGACGTTGTCTCACTTGTAAGAGGTGTACGTCCAAACCTCTCGTAGAAGGTCGACCAAGTACGAACCCCCACTATATGGGGAAGAACGACCTCTACCCATTCATGAATCCCTTCAAGAGGCGGCGGGGGCAACTTCTCAGTTGTGGAATAACAAAGCAGGTTAGCACCTACATCGCAAAAAAAAGGGGGGAGGAAAGAGAAAGAGGAATCAAACACTACGATAATCAAAGACGCAGACTTACGGGCAAAATTCCATCTCTCGGGGAATCCGGTCGGATCTGCCACAATATGCTCTGTCCGCACATAGAAGAAGTTCTCGTAAAAGCTATGATTGGTCCTATCATCCATCTTCACCACCAGACCTTTCGACCCCGAGGACGCGCGTGAATCATCGTGCCTCGAATTAACTGGGGAGTGAATAAACTAAGCACGTAGCCCAGAGTTACCTCGCGAGCGGTGAGCTCCGCATATTTAATGAACATAAGGAACAACTTGTATAAGTAAGGAAAAAGCTGAGTGGGGCACACCTCATAATAGCGGCAGAAATCTACCACCAGCATGGGAAGTGGGAGTGTGTATCATACGATGAAAGGGTAGGCATAGAACATACAATATCCAGGGCGGTCGAATTGAACCCGATCGTCCCTCCCCGCCGGTCGCATCTCGACAAAATTTGGAATTCCCCATCTTTCCCTCAAATCCGCGATCCCTACCTCCCCCATGAGGGGAGAGATGTCCGTCGGCTACCTTCTACCATTGATACTGAAGTCAATCACATCCTTCCCTGAGCGGGGAAAAATTTCATCCACCGAGGGGACCGCTTCATCCTCCACCAAATCTACTCCGTCGGCAGTCAGAGCAGGATTTTCAGTTACCGAAAGGGTGATAGGAAGATTGTCATGGGAAGAAACACCGGCCATTTTTAGCCAAAAGTGGAAAAGAACTCGCCGGGGGAAGTGAAAAGATTAAGAATTGCAACTAGCAAAAGAATAAACAAGAACTCGAGATGGCTGAAAGGTGATATCAGAGGAATTTCTTTGAGTTAAACACCGAAGTGCGAGAAGCAAGCAACAAGATTCCCCTATTTATAAGAAGACCCAAATCCCCCGAGCTCAAAACCCAAGAGTCACCATTTGAACCTGATAGGATGTGAAACGTTCCAGTTACTCGGAAACTGGTGTCATAATGATAGCGCGCACGAAGCAACGCTTCATTTATCTAAAGTCATTTTGATTTTGAAACCGTCGCGACGATACATGAGTATCGCAAAAAACATTCCAACGCCATCCGAAGTAAGAAAAGCCGTTACTTCTATAAATTCAAAGTAACATCTTTAAGGCCAAGAGCCTTCGCCATCCAAGGAACAGAAAAGTTCGACCTCGCTCGAACTCAAACGGTGTTATTTCTATGAGTCCACAGAGTGTGATTAAAGAATAGAATGTGGGTTCAGACTCCTCACAGCTACGTCGCATATGTGATCCGTCCGTTGGGCCCGATAAGGTACGACCCCGACAAACAGAGGGACTAACTGTATTGGTCAAAATCTAACCACTTCGGTTAGCGCGACCAAGACCATATTTCTGTCACTGAGTATGGAATCAAGTCAAAGTCACCCCTCCTTTAAGACATTCGATATTACTACAAGAGCGAGGCATCCAACAACCAGGAAATCCCATTGCCCCAGGTACGCCAAAGTCGTGGCAATGGCAAGAGGGTTTTTTCGACTATATATATCAGCTCGAGTAAGCTCGAAAGGGAGGGGGTTCTCAAACCTCCTCCTCCATAATCTTCGAAGGCAAAGAAGATAAAAACAAAACTCTACATCAGATAAAAGATAAAAGGGTAGAGGTTCCACTATACCAAGGACAATTTAAGGGGAAGAAGCCCCATACCCATATCCCGAATGGGCCGAAGCATTTTTGTAATTCTTTTTCTTTCTCTACGGAGGAAGAAGGCAATATTCATATTCAAATAAGATCTGTTAATGCCATATTCATCTGGTATGCTGTTGCTATCTTTTAGTCTATTGATCTGGTTTTGATTAAGTTTGACTATGATTTACCCCTTCCATCTTTGATTGATTTGCTTAAAAAGAATTAAAATTCTTTTGAGTCAAACATTTTCGATAGACCCTCGGCTCAAGGAAGAAAAGGGAAGAAGAAGAAAAAAGACAATAAGGAAAAATGGGAGAAAAAAGTAGCATCAAATAGTAAGCACTAAGTATATTGAAACATCAAAATATTATTTTAATGTAAAGTTATCAACTTCTTGAATCAGATTTTATCATTATTTTAGTCACTGTAAAAATAGAACGGTATAGCCAGTTTTCGAACTGGTCAATCAAAAATAGCCAGCATTTACCAAGTCAATAAAAAATAGCTACTATTTTGCTGCAATAGAGACCGGTCCAGCATAATATACTGGAGTTCGGTGCACTTGTGTATGAACTCCAGCATATTATGCTGGACTGGTATACTTTGCTGGCTCCAGTATAATATACTCGAGCACAGGTGCTCCAAACTCCAGTATATTATACTTGACTAATATACTTGCTGGAACTCTAGTATATTATGCTGGAGTTCTAGTGTACTTATACTGGAACTCCATCATATTATGCTGGAGTTGCAACATACTTATTCTGGAACTCCAATATAATATGCTGGAGTTCAAGTATACTTATGCTGGAACTCTGCTAGCTATTCAAATAGAACAGAACACTATGACTAACCATCGCAGTAATTTTTGGTCTGAGGGTTGTTTGACTCGAAAGTTAATGAATACTTTGCAAGCTAATACAATCAAAAAAAAAAGATCAAAGGTAAATCGTAATCAGATATAATAAGACTTAGAAATGTGTAGAATATCTCTTATCACTTTTAATGTATTGAGTGTTCTAGAGAGTAAAAAGGTAGAGAGAGAGAGAAAGAGAGAAAACTTGTATTAGAAAAAAAGATCTGCCCTTTACAACATTGGGATCCTCCTTTATATAACAGGAAGACCTCCTCGAAATAATAAAATAATATAGAAATAGGTCGCGCATCCTCAAGGGGACGACAAAACTCATGAACGTGCTTTCGATCCGACATTCTGGGGGCGTACCCCTGCTACGACCATTATGTGATCCTGGGTCGTTGCCACAGCCAGGGGCAGAATTTGACCCTATACAAGGGTGAAGACGCACACCTCCGAGGAGGGTTCTATTACCTGGGCTCAATAATGTCACAGAAGAAATTAAATTGTTTATGCAAAAAATTATTAAAACTTCTCTCATAAAGCTAGAAATATCTACTTCAAATAAAAATGTATAAGAACTTTTTAAAAATATATAAAACTTCCCATTAAAATTTAGCTTTAGGCCACCAAATTTATTGAGTCCTTACTGTAGGTTCATTATTTGGGTAAAGAACTTGTGGCAGGGCAGTTATACTTCGTCTATAATGCTGCGTAGAGTTGCATAATTAACAAAGTAAATCATTTATTAAAAAAAATTAATAATCTCAACACAAAAACAGAAAAAGAAATAATAGTAACTTGATGCTGGGCATAAAATTGAAAAGAAATGGAGTCCACGACGAAGTTACATGGTAGGTGAGAATTGAGATGGACCACCACTGTAAGGGGGAAAAAAAAAAGAGACAAACCAGAAAAGTATTAGTAGTAAATGAAGAAAAAAGGGGGTCTCTGCTTCCGCGTACATGGCGTGTCGGACAAAACGCGTAAGAGATTCCCCTAAATATTTAGCAACATGATGATTACTTATCTCAAAACGATTAAGATATGGAATAAATAAATAAAAATATCTTAATTTCAATATCTTAAATTTTTATACGATCATCTACAGGTTCAAATTTCTATATCACCCGTTCACAAATATCTGTACGTACTTGATGTAGTAGTTCTATCAAGAATCAGAACAAAGCATGTTAAAATATGTAACTAGAAATGTGACACTATTAATTAGTAATAAATTAATTTTTCAGACCATTGATCTCACAATTAATGCAGTAATTACACCCTTAATTAAATATAATACGAGTAGTATTGAGCAAGTAGCAGCAAAATATTGACCGCGTCAACTCTTTAGCATAAAACGAGGAACAAAAATTGGAATTAAGAAATGTATTAGAAGGAAAGGTTTCATTCATGTCCACCAACCATCTCTACTTTAGTTATAGTTTCTCTCACCCAAAACTCGGATCCTTTTTCTGATCTTTGATCCTCTTAAAAGCTCAAATTTCCCCAAAAATTGTACGTTTGTTCTTGCGCCAAACTACGACAATGAGTTGGAAGCTTCATACTCCCTTTTAACTTTCCTCTCCTTTTCTTTTCACCCTCTTATATACTTACTATATAGGTTCTTCGGATTGTATATTTTGCTTGAACCCAACGTGCATTTCTATATATTATCAAATTATTTGTTACAATATTGGAAGTTATAATTAATCAGGAAGAGGTGAGAAGAAAGTATGGAAAACTATTTGAATGAGAATTTTGGAGGAGTGAAGCCGAAGCACTCGTCGGAGGAGGTGCTGAAACGATGGAGGAGCCTTTGTGGTGTTGTCAAGAACCCTAAACGTCGTTTTCGTTTCACTGCTAATCTCTCCAAGCGTTATGAGGCTGCTGCTATGCGCCGTACTAATCATGTATCTATTCCCTTCTCTTTGTTTTTCTTTTCTCATTTTTATATAATTTGCTGCATTTCATATTGATTTTTTGTTTCCATCACTTTCACCACTTCAATGGCCGCTAGACTCCCCCCTTTGGTGTTTCATTTTTCTATCTGTATAATAAATTTCTATTGTAGAATAAACTTAGCTTATGTGTGTTTTCCAAAGCATAATATCAGAAGAAGAAACTGTTATGGATAATAACAATAGTCTAATTACAAGAATTACTCATATTGTTACATATGATTAATGTAACCAACGAGTGTTACTAGTTTTTGATTGAGACGTAATTTATTGACTGATATGTTTTGAGGATACATGTAAAATGGCTGAATATAATGAGTTTTTAGCAGACCTGCTGAATTGGGGATGCATTTAAATTTGCAACAACATGGTGATTGGATTGAGTTGGGATGCATTTAAAATTTTGCTTCACCAATTTCATTTCCTAAAACCAGGTTAATTTGGCTAAGCCATCTATTTTATGTGTTACAGGAGAAACTGAGGGTAGCAGTGCTGGTTTCCAAGGCTGCATTTCAGTTCATACAAGGTGAATTTTGTTTTCTTTTCTCTGTCTAATCATCTCTTAAGATGTTATTTAGATTAATTTTCTGAAATTGCAGGCATGCAAGCAAGTGATTACAATGTCCCTAAGGAAGTTGAAGAGGCTGGTTTTCATATTGACCCTGAGGAGCTAGGATCCATAGTTGAAAGTCATGATCTGAAAAAACTGAAATTTCATGGAGGAGCAAATGGGATTGCAGATAAGCTGGCCACGTCAAGTATTGATGGACTATCTACTGATAATGAAACTGCTTTAACCCGCAGACAGGACATTTTTGGAGTTAACAAATTCCAAGAAAGTGTAGCTCGGAGCTATTGGTTGTTTGTCTGGGAAGCCCTTCAAGACATGACTCTCATGATCCTTGGTGCGTGCGCTTTTGTTTCTCTAATTGTTGGCATTGCAATGGAGGGATGGCCTATAGGTGCTCATGATGGTCTTGGTATTGTAGCTAGTATTTTGTTGGTGGTGTTTGTTACAGCAACAAGTGATTATCGTCAATCCTTGCAGTTCAGAGACCTTGACAAAGAGAAGAAGAAAATATGTATCCAGGTTACTAGGAACGGATACAGACAAAAGTTGTCCATATATGATCTAGTTCCTGGTGATATAGTTCATCTTGCGATAGGAGATCAAGTCCCTGCTGATGGACTCTTTCTTTCAGGATTTTCTGTTTTAATTGATGAATCCAGTTTGACTGGAGAAAGTGAGCCAGTAATGGTCAATGCTCAAAATCCTTTTCTTCTTTCTGGAACCAAGGTCCAAGATGGATCCTGCAAGATGTTGATTACAACAGTTGGGATGAGGACTCAGTGGGGAAAACTGATAGCAACTCTTAGTGAAGGCGGAGATGATGAAACTCCATTACAGGTTAAACTGAATGGAGTGGCAACAATCATTGGAAAAATAGGCCTTTTCTTTGCTGTTGTCACTTTTGCAGTACTCTTGCAGAAGATGTTTGGCCGAAAACTGCAAGAGGGATCCCACTGGAGCTGGTCTGGGGAAGAAGCGCTGGAAGTCTTGGAATACTTTGCCATTGCAGTGACTATTGTAGTGGTTGCAGTTCCAGAGGGACTTCCCCTGGCTGTGACACTAAGCCTTGCCTTTGCCATGAAAAAGATGATGAATGATAAGGCACTTGTCCGCAATCTAGCGGCTTGTGAGACAATGGGATCAGCTACAACCATCTGTAGTGACAAAACTGGCACACTAACAACCAACCGCATGACGGTAGTGAAAACATGCTTCTGTATGGATGCCAAAGATGTGAGCAAACCAGGTGATGCATCTGCACTTTGTTCAGAAATGCCAAATTCTGCGCTCAAAACTTTGCTGCAGTCGATTTTTAACAACACTGGTGGAGAAGTTGTAGCTACCAAGGGCAAGAAGAATGAGATATTGGGAACCCCAACTGAGACTGCTATATTGGAGTTTGGTTTAGCACTTGGTGGAGATTTTCAAGCAGAACGACAAGCAGGAAAACTTGTGAAAGCTGAGCCATTCAACTCTACTAAGAAGCGGATGGGTGTGGTGCTTGAGCTTCCTGAAGGGGGTTTAAGGGCTCATACCAAAGGGGCTTCAGAAATAGTTTTGGCTGCCTGTGACAAAGTAATCAACTCAAATGGTGACGTTGTTTCCTTGGACAAAACGATAAGAAATAATCTTAACTCCACCATTGAACAGTTTGCCACTGAAGCTCTTCGTACCTTGTGTCTTGCCTATATGGATTTGGAAAATGGATTCTCTCCTGATGACGGTATTCCAATCTCTGGGTACACTTGTATAGGAATTGTAGGTATAAAGGATCCCGTTCGTCCTGGAGTCAAGGAGTCTGTTGCACTTTGCCGTTCGGCAGGCGTGACTGTTCGGATGGTCACTGGAGATAACATTAATACTGCAAAAGCCATAGCTAGGGAATGTGGTATACTGACAGAGGATGGTATAGCCATTGAAGGACCAGTTTTCAGAGAAATGAGTCAAGAGGAAATGCTAAAAGTGATTCCCAAAATTCAGGTACTGTACTCATTTTGGTTTACCAGAGAATGAAGTCATTTTAGCAGAGAAGTCTTCTGGAAAAGTTCTACCCTTGGTATATTTCTAGTTTAAGACTACATTCCTTTTTACTTCTTCAGGTGATGGCTAGATCTTCACCGCTAGACAAGCACACATTGGTAAAGCAATTACGGACAACATTCAATGAAGTTGTTGCAGTCACTGGTGATGGAACCAATGA
Source organism: Nicotiana glauca (assembly GCA_026770625.1). Lineage (NCBI taxonomy): Eukaryota > Viridiplantae > Streptophyta > Magnoliopsida > Solanales > Solanaceae > Nicotiana > Nicotiana glauca. Next base: position 71,246 of record MU760240.1, read on the forward strand.
TGCTCCTGCACTTCATGAAGCAGATATTGGATTGGCAATGGGCATCGCTGGAACTGAGGTGAATACAATTGTTTCATTCTTTTAGCTCATTCCCACCACAATCCTTTACTTGTCTGGATTCTTAATGAAATACCAAATTCTCATTGAGTGATGTGGTTAAAGGTACAATCAATTTGTGGATTATAACTGTAAATAGAAAACAGGAGCATTGAGTCACTATATGCTTTTGCATTTTACTATCTGGATCATGCTTTGTTAAATAGGTAGCAATTCTAATGCTTGCAACAACTGCCCCGAAAAATTCTGTTTGCTAGTGAGGGAATTGAAGGGCTATTACCTGATCAAAAGAACTTACTGAAAAATAAGATGGTGTTGAAAATTTGTTGCTTTCACTTACTGCAGTAACTTTTTTAGCATTATAAGTTATCTTAGTTTTCTGATAAATCTACTTTTTTGAGTTTAAATTTTTGTTAGATTTGTTAGGTTTATTGAGATATTTTGGGTTTTTCTTAAATTCTTCTTATGCAAATTTTTCTGCAGATTATGTTCCTAATTGCTATTTAAAGTCTTGTTATGCTTAATAAAATAATTGAGAGACATTTTCAATCAATATTTTTAATATTCACGCTGCCCCATCTTTTAAAAAACCAACAGTGGTATCAAGAGCTTCATTGGTCTTACGAGATCTGTGAGTTCTTCTAGATAATCATTTTAAATTCTTCTTATGCAGATTTTTCTGCATATTATGTTCTTAGTTGGCTATTTAAAGCCTTGTTATGCTTAATAAAATAAGTGAGAGACATTTTCAATCAATATTTTTAATATTTTTGCTGCCCCATCTTTTAAAAAACCAACAGATGGGAATATCCGTCTCTGGCTGGGAGAAAAACAAAAAGGAAGAGTATTGTGTCCCAGTTAGCTGTTGAGCTTCTAAGACCACTGACTCTGTTTGCAAAATTTGCCAGATCAAACGGTTAAATTGAGATGTAACATTATTAACTTCTGGTTTCAGGTTGCCAAAGAGAGTGCTGATGTTATCATACTGGATGACAATTTCTCCACAATTGTTACAGTGGCCAAATGGGGACGCTCAGTCTACATCAACATTCAGAAATTTGTTCAGTTTCAGCTAACAGTTAATATTGTTGCATTGGTAGTTAATTTCGCTTCAGCTTGTGTGACAGGTCAGGAGCCTTTTCTTCTGCTGTACCATTCTTTTACCATTCCCGAGTTTAATTACATTTACTGAATAGACAAACAAAATGCTATGTTTCACTCATTCCTATGCTTTTTCTTGAACCATGCCTCAGGAAGCGCTCCCCTTACTGCTGTTCAACTTCTGTGGGTCAACATGATCATGGATACGTTAGGAGCACTTGCTCTAGCTACAGAGCCCCCTAATGATGAACTAATGAAAAGAGCCCCAGTAGGAAGGAAAGGAAATTTTATCAGCAACGTCATGTGGAGGAATATCTTGGGCCAATCCTTATATCAGTTCTTAATTATATGGTTCCTTCAGGTATATGGGAAAACAATTTTCCGTCTTGATGGCCCGGATGCTAACCTTACCCTCAACACAGTTATTTTCAACTCATTTGTCTTCTGCCAGGTAAATTATAAAGAACATTTCTATAATTTAAGTGGAATTGTTTGGTTTCTAGTATCAAATACAGTTGGAGGACAGGCTTCAGTGGTTTACATTACACATCTATTTGATTCTAAATGCAGCTTTTCAACGAAGTAAACTCGCGAGAGATGGAAAAAGTTGAGGTTTGGGAAGGCATACTGGATAACTACGTATTTGTGACAGTTATCGGTGTAACTCTTTTCTTCCAAATCATAATCATCGAATATCTGGGGACATTTGCCAACACCACTCCCCTCTCATTTGGCCAATGGTTCCTAAGCGTATTTTTCGGGTTCTTGGGCATGCCAATTGCTGTAGGCTTAAAGAAGATAGAGCTATGAAGTTCATGAAGTAGTGGTGCCAGATATTTTGTACAATCACTTGAAGGAGGAGCTGTTCATAGTAACTCACTCTAAGTGGTAGCACAAAAACCTCTTGCCTCAACTAGTAGGAAAAGAAGTGACCATTCTTGGTGCATTGTAGCATCACTAACACAGTTGTAAGACACCAACTTTTCTTCTATTTCCCTAGTTTTTCTTTGAATTGAAGAAACAAAAGGATGTAAATCTGGGGCTTAGAATATCCTGCTCAAGCTTGTAAAGCAACTTGTAGTTTACATCAATTCCAGTGCATTGAAACAATGCTGCTCCTTCAAACAATTACTTCAGTGACTGCCCATTTTACTGCTGATCATGAGGATATTTTTGCTTTAAGTTTTTGTTCAATATATATATATATACACACAAAAATATATAGTAGGTGAAGTTTTTTTCACATATAATTTGCACATGCTATCATAGTCTAGTCATTTAGTTCGCTTGGTTTTAGCTCATATGCACATTACTGTGTTATTTCTCCATCCACCGATTGGAATATTATTTCTTTTTAAATTAACTATATCCTTTGAAATTAAGAAACACCCAACAGAAAGTATTTAGATGTAGGCATACTATTCATTCTTTCAAGTCTAGTATGTTTTCAAGTCTTCCTGATGTGGCTATGATATGAGAAATCTCACCAATCTTTTTCATTCCACCAAGATAATCTACGTGTTTTTTGTTTTCTTGTACTCTTTTGTGCTCTATTTTTTGGTTCGCACCCTGTTGTAAGGTATTATATTAGGGTCGTGATTAATTTGGATTCGCACCACGTAAAGCTCATTAAAGGGGAATCACTCTGTACCATTATTTTTTCATTCCGAGGGCAAGGGCGGTCTGCATAGTGCTTTTAAAGAATACTAGATAAGTAGATATAAGCAGCCCTTGCTTAGCACGGCCCCAAAGTTAGCCCGGATAGTTTATTTTTTTGCAAGTCTTTTCTGTTTCTATATTTTTTTCCCTAGGTGCTGGTCAATTAAGATTTGACAATATCAAATAATTGGCATATGTGAGCACACTGAAAAAAGAATTGAAATTAACAGAAATTGTGAAATGCATCATGCAACTCAAATGCATATACAACTTTGATAGGTAAATAAAATTTGAATAAGTAAATATGATTTCAATTGGCCATTTGAATTTCTTTTACCATGGCCACTGTGCTCCCGAGATTAATGAATATAAAAGAAAGAAAAGTTTGTCAACTTCTTACCTCCCTGAGAACCAGTACTAAATAAGGTATTTATACATAGTTGGAGAGAGCTACCTGAAGAGGTTAAAGGATAGTTAAGAATGGATAAATTACTTGCAATTCTCATCTTCCAGATGTAAACAGCAAAAAGGATATACCAATTTTGAAAACTAACAAGAATACATGTCTAATTTAGGAATGATAAGGTTGTACAGAGCTAATGTAAATGGAGTCCTTCATGATCTTAGATTTGTAAGAAGTGGTGGCTGTATATTGTTTCAGGAAAGCTAGGCTCAAAGTCCTCTTCCTTATGTAATCGTGTTTAAGCATATATAACCTTTTCCACCCAGAAACTAAGCAGGGAGGTTCCTTTACAAAAAAGACCGCTATTACAAAATGATGAAAAACTAAATGTCATCTTGAACAGGGAATTGCTTCGATCATAGTTGGAGGCTGGTAAAATCCATTCAAACCATCAAAACAAGAATAAGATTAGAGTAGAGTGCTAGTACAATATAGGAATGCAAAACAAGAGAAAAATTGGCTCAAAATAGCATTGTGTGATATTATTATTATTATTTTTTTGGGTAAGTAGCATAAGTTCCTGTATAATTCTAATCTTTGATGCTCTTGTCCCAAGCAATCCATATAATCTCAAGCAACTTGATGTGCGATGTTATCAATTAGTTGATCTATTAGTGTGCCTAAAATATAGCAACATTCATATTAAACTTTACATAAGTCACCTCACATTATTGTTACAAAATGAGCTTAACTAATTAACACATTGACTTTATTACCTCAAATATTAATATTATTAACTCAAACACTCAAGATTATAAAAAATATCACGTGGAAGTGGAAGCATTCAAACATCCGTTATTTAAAGAAACACATAATCTTGCATTAAAAGCTATCACATTGATAATGCCAGCCTTAGTATCTTGCCATATAGCTTTTAAAGAATCCATTTGGAACTCCAAATCTTGCCCTTCTTTAAATAACCTCAATTGTTTGTCTAAACGTCACTTCACCAAAATAACCCTCTCCTAAAAGAACTTACATGTAAGCCCAAGAAATCAAAAAATTATCCAAAAGCATAGTTGTATAGAAACAATTCTCTGCAACAAATCAAAATTAGGATTACTGTTCACATTTAGTTTAACTAACACAAAATGAATTGAAAAGAAGTGGCCTCATGCTCTCATCTTTTGTCCGGAAAAGGAATTCACAAGAATGCTGCAACCAATAAAGAAGGTAAAAACTGAACCACATGTCTAGAAGTCTTGTTGATCAAATGATAATCAAACTAAAGTTAGATATAACATGCTCAACTAAACCTTTGCCATTCAACACTTTTTAGCTACTTTTTATACAAAAAAGGAAAAGAACGCCAGCAACTAATGCTTGTTGCACCTGAAATTGGTACATCATAAACTCACACATAATTCAAGATAAGTCGAATAACTCCAATTCAGGATTGATTTCTAATATTTTTGTCTAATGACATAATAAAAAAGCTAAAAGGCTCATACTATCCGTAAAAAGTTATCGCATTGGTAAAAAATTGACAATATGCTTTATATTTGAGGCATGTCAGGTGTATTCATTACTGGAAGTACCAAAGAAGTGCTGATTTACGAAAGATAAAAGAAACTGGAGATCCAAAAGCACACACAATAAATGATTGATAGGTTTATCTCTAAAATTACTTGCCACAACAAAAACAGAAAGAAATTTAAAATATATGCCTAATCTTGAGTACTTGTTTAAAGTATGCAAGAATATGTGTGTCAACAAACTTCATATAATAAAGGAGCAGAAAGCTATGGCTTTTCTGGCGGCAAAGTTGCCGGTGATGTCATTTTTTACTGCACGCTCTACCATTTGACTCTGATTATAAAGCTCATTTGTTTATTTACAACATTCTAACATCCCCAATTTAGAATCTATGTAAAAATTATAGAATCCCAGAAACTACAGAATCATAATTACCAATTTATAACCAAAAAAATAAATGCAAACATTTTAATTAATCAATTACCTTTTTGAAGCAAAGTTGGACCTTCAGAGTAAGCTAAACCCAACTTGTGTATTCAAATACTTGGTTAAGAACTCCATCATTCGAACTGAAATGTCAAGCAACGCCACTCTAGAGAAACCTAACGGCAGAAATAAAGCTTCATTTATTTGAGATTTCACAAATCAAAGACGAAATATACGTTTTATGAACAAAAGAAATTTCTAGAAAAACAACGAGCAAAGAGTTTGATAGAGAGAGAGTGAGAGAGAAACAAAAAGCCCAAAATGAGACTTAAAAGTTAATTCGACGTAGTAAAAGAAAAGGAGAAGCAAATCAATAGATGTACAAACAGAACTGTAGTGAGATGTGAAATAGCAATTTTCTAATAGTATTTGATTTGTGATTAAAAGATAGCAATTGATAAGTAGAGGTATTTACTGATCTAACCAGCTGTTATCAAATCAAATAAAATCATACGTACTACTTCTTAATTTGGAAAGAAGAGTGTGTTGGTAGGTGTAATAATTGCGAGAGAGCAAATTAAAGGCGTGAACCGCGTGCAACAACTGAATTTGGATTGTAATGAAAAAAAATTAAAAACAAAATACAGAAAAATAGATAGGAAATTGACCACTGATCACGTTTAACATACTCGACAGTGCCAGAGATACCAAAATATAGGCATTGCATTTGATCTGACACGGATATCATGTTTAACTTGTAGTCTCAACTTGGATCGTCCCTTTTGCCTTTGAATAATCAACACAACAATCATTTGAGCTCGAGCTTTTAATAGTTACAAGAAGAAGCTGACATTTGACAGCTGCAATGCATACTTATATTTGATGTGTAGTCCATAATTTCTACCATTACAAAAATTCTTGGTGGATTAGGTAGGGGAAGTGAACCAAATAACTCGAAACCAGTCCAGTTTCTTCATCTTTGTTGGCTGTGTTGTCTTCAGCTTGGTACACAACAAGGTAATATATACTACTGCAAACTCTTTGTTAACTAGAGTTTCACCTCTAGTTATGGATTACTAATCCTGCTGCAAACTAATTGCTTATGTAAACAACAACTCAACATTAACTGCACTTGTTTCTTTTTCATAATGTTGCAGAAGGAAAGTTCAACAAATGGATAGGAGGAATGAGGAATTTCGTTGTGAAAGAACACTACCAAATCCGCCTCCATTGCCAACTAACTTATATGAGAGCAGGTTCATGCCAATGCGAAGAAGACGACACTGCTCCATTGCCTCTTTGATGAAGGTTACAGAGCTGATGATCTCTCAATTAATACAGATAACGGTGGCATCATCTATGCACATGCTAGTATTCTGCTAAATTCGAGATTCAATCCTAGTTGTTCGAATTAATCTACTCGTTACTGTAATTCCAAGTCATCTTTAGGGTAGATCCTTACACTTAATTAATTATGTAAATAAATTATATATCGTCTCTGTATGCATGCAACTTAAACTCAAGAAAGTTTGATTCTTTAATTTCAGGGTATGTCTTCTCCTGTATTTAGAAGCATGTTGAAATCGAAACAGTCAATCTCTATACGTGGGGTTCCACCTGAAGCTGTTCAAGTTTTCATCCGATTCTTGTATTCTTCCAGGTAAAAATTATTCTCCTTCAAATAGATCACTATGCATCTGCCTTTTCATGATTATATATCTCTAAATGTCAATTGCACTATGCAGCTATGAAGAAGATAAAATGCAGGAACATGCACTGAATCTATTGGTGCTATCACATGCATATGTAGTCCCCCATATAAAGCGAGAATGTGAGCGGCAGCTGCTGGAGCGAGGATTAATAACTACGGACAATGTGGTTGACATCTTTCAGCTTGCACTTCTCTGTGATGCCTCTCGCCTTAGCCTCTTTTCTCTCCGTTTTATGTTGAAACATTTCAAGGCTATATCTTCTACACAAGGATGGGAAGCCATGAAAAAAAGCCACCCTGTGCTTGAAAAACAGATTTTTAAATCTCTAACTGATGAGGATATTGTAAGTTTAATCTTAAATGATGTCAATCCTGTTTATCTTTTTTTTCTAACTGGATTTACATTGACCGTGAAAAATTGTTCATTCTATTTGTGTCTTTTAACCTGTTTTACTAGGCAGTTTAAGTTTTGTACACTCGCAGTATCATCAGTTTCTTACACCATCAGATTGACTTATAATAACATGTCATTCTTTATATCTAGCCTGATATAGTAACTCAGAAAGTAGAGTAATTACCTACTACTATAACCTGTTAAATTGCATTAGAGTGTAAAATTTATTTACGCTGCCGGTTTAAATCCTTTAGCAGGTAATCTGTCTTATTTTTTCGGTTACTATATTATTCCACATTTTATAGACAACTAATTGTAGTTATACCTGATAATAACATAATCTCCTTATACTGTCAGTGTTTTGTAGTTGAACTCTTTTCTAATTTGCTTGCAGAGGAAGAAGGAAAGAGCGAGAAAAATCAATGAGAGGAAAGTGTATGTGTAACTATACAGGGCAATGGAGGCTCTAGTTCACATATGCAAAGATGGTTGTCGAACCATTGGTCCATACGATAAGGTCTTGAAAATAGATCAAACACCTTGTAAATATGCAGCATGCAAAGGGCTAGAATTGCTCATTCGTCACTTTAATATCACTACTAGATATTCAGAAAAAAGCGACTAATCTTGGTCGCTTATAAGCCTAAAAGTGACCAAAAAGCGACCAAATGTGCTTGGTCGATATTAAGCTGGTCCCTTTACCTTAGGGACCAAAGTTGGTTGCCAATTCTCAGGTCAAAGGACCAAATAATCCGGTAAAGAGTCTTGTGACCAACTTTGGTCGCAATATTATTTTAATATTATAAATTTTGCGACCAAAGTTGGTCTCATTTTTGTAAATTTCATTTTTATTTATTATTAATTATAAAGTAGCGACCAACTTTGGTCTGTACAAGAAATATTATATTTAAAAAATTTGAAAATTGGCGACCAAAGTTAGTCGCTAAACTATTAATTTTTTAATTATTTTTGTTAATTTATCGACCAAAATTGGTCGCTAAATACATGAATTAAATTTTTTATTTGTTAATGGGCGACCAACATTGGTCGCCATATCTCCAGAAATTATTAATTTTCTGGCAAATAACGACCAATCTTGGTCGCTTTTTGTGAAATCTGGGCTAAATAGCGACCAACCTTGGTCGCTATTTGCCAAAAAATTATTTTTTTAATAATAAAGAGACCAATTTGCGGCCAAAGTTGGTCGCTTTTCCTGGTATATTGCTGGCAGGAACTGCCTCTTTTGGCAGCTACACCACCTGTCAGCTTACCAAAATTCCTAAATAGGCAAATATGCCAACAACAGCAACAACAAGCAGCAACAACAACAACAACAATAACAAAATAACGAAAAAAGTATAAAGTTTAATATAACTTTATACTTTAAGCTAATTACCAAACGAATAAGTTAAATGTTATTACAGAACCATTCGAAAACTAATTGTAATTGTCTAGCATAAACTAAAAAGTTCAAAGATTGTTCTGTACATCATTATCATCACCGTCAGATGAACTTTCTTCACCATGACGGTATCTAGAATGGGCTATTTGTCGATGTTGGGAAGAATGATCACGGCGAGGACGGGAGGATTGAGCACGGGGAAGGCGAGCCTCTGGCAATGGCTCACGAGATCGGGGAACTGGAAAATTGCTAGAAGCTAGGAGATTTTGATCTGCTCTTGCATGCCCTTGTACTGAGCTTGCATGCCAGAGTACTGCATATCTCTAAGCCTTTCTCTCTCCTTGGCGGCTTCTAGCTCGGATGTGAGTTTTGCCACAGTCTCCCGCATAGAGGAGAGGCTCTCCCTATCAAGTTGCTCGGCTTGGGAGGAAGTCCCTATTCCTTGCATTCCACACTTATAGCGATGGAATTTCTTGTTAGGAAGCCCGTATACCTTCCCCCCTTTTGGACCGCCAGCAGCCTGCGTCCACATTCTCTCAGCATCCTCGTCCGATAGTTGGATTGGCGCGCCGGACTCATTAGGTGGCTGACTGCGTAGATATTGCTCCACTTCAGCTGTGAAGCGACCCTATAAGAAAAATAATATGTGAATTACTATTTCCAAATTTATATAAAAGTAAATTAAAATTCTTAATGAAAAGTGAAAACTTACATGTACAGTCGAGGCTCGGCCCTCGACCCACCTTTCTTGATTCGTCTCTTTCTTCTTCTTCTTCTTCACAATATGAGTCTCCTTGAAGAGCTCATCTTGGTTCATCGGACGCTCCAACTTTTTTTCCTGAAAACTCATAAATTTTAGTTAATAAACAGAATACATATACTAAGAAAATTAAAATAAATTAAGCAATTACGTACTATTCTTCGTTTTATCGTCCCTAGGCTGACCGCACCTCCAGTGTGCAAGGATCCTCCCTTCTCAGATGCCCGGGATTTCTTTCCTTTTTTGCTCCTCTCTAAGAACTCTACTGTAAGCCATTGCCTTTGCAAATGATCCCATAATTCCTGAAGCAACCAGTCAGGCTTTTGGTTCAATTGCTAGCTTTGGAGAAATAATGGGACAACCGCTTTCGTGCTTTGAGATGGAAGTTTGCAGCCACTTCCGCGCTATAGCGGTGTTCCACACTTGCTCTGTATTTCAAAAGTCAAGTATTATATGGAAATATCATATTTAGATGGAAATATCATAAAAGCTATATTCGATATATTATACTTAGCTTTTATTAGCTAATAATTATTCAAAAGTTAAGTGCATTAATTGCTTATAATATAATATTAGCTAAAAATTAATAAATAATTATACTGCTTAAAAGAATATTTATACCATAAATTGATTGAAGATTGCCTCCTTGAGAGCAATGGGAATTCACTCCAAGTCGCATAAGGACCATCATAAAGCTTTCTGGTAGCTTTGGTGATGATCCTTGTAGTAACATTACTTGGGAGGAACCTGTAATGTTATTAAAAAAAATAGATTAATATCTTAGTAAAACTGTACTGAACAAAAAAAAGTTAAAATAACAAATAACTCTTACCCATCACCCTCAGGGACTATGATGATCATGCCATATTCATCATAATGCACCTCCTCATCATCAGCAGCATCATTGTCCAAAACATGTACATCAGATGCATGTGTGGAAGGTGTAGGTGGGTCAGAGCTAGTATCTCGCAGGCGAAGGCCTGCAATAGATGGAGTCCTGGATGAAGATGGTTGCGAGACCTGGGACTGTGAGCCCTGTGAGTGCGACATAGTTGTATGGGCCGCAAGTGGATGAGGCACAAATAGCTGTGACCCGAGTGGCTATGATCCATGTGTCTGTGACATGGATCGATGCGATCCATGAGCTGATGATGGATGCGATCTATGTGGATGTGAGACAGGTGGACGGTACGTAGGTCGTACAGTCCTATGGCCCTGCGAAGAAAGACCTGGCGTATGCACGAAGGTGTAGGGCTGGACATGCGCTGGCAGCTCAGAATAGCCTTGGGGTGGAGGCGCAGGCACAGGCACATGCATAGGCACATGCATATATGAAGAGGCAGGAATGGATTGAGTAGTGCCTTCTACTCGTCTCTTTTGTTTCCTAGGCTTTTATCTACCCCAAGAACCAGTAGGATCACTGTTACCTCGACCCTTGCCTGATATCTGCATAACATAATACAAAGTTAGATTGAAACATATAAAGAAACTAGCTATAACATGAGTTATTAAAGAAACCAACTTTTTAAAGCTGATCGACGTATAGTTCCTCGTCCGAGAATTCTTCTTCCCTCACTAGTTTGACATTCATTAGTTGATTCTTCTTCCTCGTTTTCTATAATTCTTACTTCATCCATATCAACTTCCTCCAATATGTGTTCAGGATGTTCCAAATTATTTTCTAAAACTTCGTCCACTATTTGGTGAACACTGGAGATATCGTTTTGATATGCAATATCTAACACATTCTCGATTTCTACCCTACCCACAGGCTTAGTTTTAATTACAACCTACCAATCAGCCTTATTCCGCTGTAATGGATAAGGAGCATAATACACTTGCCTAACATTATGTGCAATTATGAAAGGATCATAGCGATCATACTCCCTCGTATGATTAACCTCAATTATGTTGTATTGATTGTGTACTCTTGTACTTTTTGTTGGGTGTGGGTAAAACCACTTGCATCTAAAGAGTATCAATTTCTTATTTGGCCAACCTGAATATTATAGTTCTATTATTCTTTGAGCACACCATAATAATCAATATCTCTATCTTGGTTGCCATCACCGCCTTGAACCCACACCCCACTGTTGTTGCTATTTTTATTTTTAGAGCAATCCTTTGTATGAAACTTATAACCATTCACAACGTACTTAGACATGGTTGTGACCTCAACCCCAGGTCTCCAAGATACATCTTTCAAAAATTGATTTATACCACTATTTGGATGATTTACCTACAAATCGTTAAATAAATTCATAAGTTAGCATAACTTCCAAACATTGTTTACCTACATAGTGTTAGAATATTTTAAGGAGAAACTTACAAATTGTTTGAACCACGTATCAAATCTCGTATGTATAGCATCGTGGCCAAATTGATCCACAAAGTGACTATGATACATCAAATATTTTTAATAGTTGCATTGAGTTGTAATCATAGTAATTTTTAGATTTTGATAACTACTAAATCAATACTTACTTGATATATGGTACAACTTCAGGACAATTTAGCAACATGTGATGTGTAGCTGACTTGTACTCCATATCACTCAAACTTCTCTTTCTAACATCCTTAGAATATCGGCCAGGTTGATTGAATATGGACATAGGCGGATATAATGGATCATTCCTAAGGTCGACCGTGTGCCTGTTGGGCCTACTCCTAGCACATGCCATATTACTCTCAAAATAAGAAGAACAAAAATGGGCAGTTTCCTTCGCAAGATAAGCTTCGCATATAGATCCTTCAATCCTATTCCTCTGCTTAACAAATTGTTTGCATTTGCCAATTGTCCTACATAATTTCAGGTTAGCGAAGAAAATTTGTTTAAATTAAAATAGAAAATTACATCAAACCTAAAATATTACCTCTCAAAGGGATACATCCATCTGCATTGAACAGGCCCTCCAAGTCGTGCCTCGTGTACAAGGTGGATTGGAAGGTGTTCCATCACATCAAAAAACCCACATGGAAATATTTTTTCCATCTTAGTAGAAGTTACACAAATGTTCTGATCCATCCGTTGTAGGTTTTCTTCCCTTAATGTGGAAGAGCACAAATCTTTGAAAAACAAACTAATCTCTGTGATGGGTTTCCAGATTCGTTCAGGCAAACCAGAAAATGCAATAGGCACTAAGGTCTCCATGAAAACATGACAGTCATAACTTTTCAAATGGCTCAACTTCCCTACCTCTATATCAACTTTTTTCCCAAAATTCGACGCATAACCCTCAGGCATCTTCAACTTCGTAACCCAATCACAAATCTGCCGTCTTTCCACCAAAGTGAATGTGTAACTTGCTTTGGGCTTGAACACCTTACCGTTGTTTGCTGTCTGCAAGTATAATTCAGGCCGCTTGCAATATTCTTGTAAGTCCATTCTAGCCTTCGCGTTATCCTTTGTCTTACCTTTAACATCCATCACTGTGTTGAACAAATTGTCAAAATAGTTCTTTTTCAATATGCATGATATCAAGGTTGTGACGGAGAAGATTATCCTTCCAATAAGGCAACTCCCAAAATATACTCTGTTTCGTCTAATTATGAGTTATACCGTATCTAGGGAATCTATAAGGTGGAACTTCTGTAACTTTACTGAAGTTCTGGACCCTCTCCCAAATTTCCTCACCTGAAAGTATTGGAGGTGGGAAATCACATTCGAATTTATTCCTTTTGAATGCATTTTTCATCCTTCTAAACTCATGATCAGGAGGCAAAAATTGATGATGACAATCAAACTATGATTGCTTTCGGCCATATTTCAAAGTGAACGCTTTACTATTTTCCATGCAGTAAGGACAAGCTAGCTTACCGGCAGTCATCCACCTAGACAACATTCCATACGCAGAAAAATCATTAATTGTCCATATTAAATTAGCACGCAAAATGAAATTATGCTTGGTTGATATGTCGTATGTTTCAACACCATAGTACCATAATTGTTTTAGCTCATCAATCAAAGGTTGCAAATATACATCAATCATACTTTTTGGATTACGTGGACCGGGGATAATACAATTTAAGAATATGTATGGACTAGTCATGCACAACTCGGGTGGTAGATTATAAGGTGTAAGAAAGACAGGCCAACATGAATATAGTGCGGCAGATACAGAAAAAGGCATGAAGCCATCCGCACACAGACCTAATCAAACATTTCTTTGTAACGACCCGACTGGTCGTTTTGCATTTTTGAACCCTGTTCCCTTAAATAAAACTTTCATACTTGCTTTAACTAATTTATGACTTGCGGGGACGGGTGGTTTGGAAGTTAGAAGAGTTTTGAGCAAGGATATGTCCATTTGCTTCTTTTAGTTTTTCAAAAAGGCCAAGTGTGACTTCGGTCAACTTTCTTGGGAAACGGATCCGGATTCATAATTTGATGATCCCGGAGGGTTTGTGGGAAAATATGGGACTTGGGCGTATGCCCGTAATCGAATTCCGAGGTCCCTAGCCCGAGTAATAAATTTTTGTTAAAAATTGTTTTATTGGAATCTTAAGAGTTTAATAAAAAGGAAAAAATGCTTGATCATATTGGTATCGGGCCCGTATGCTGGTT
>MU760240.1:100220-130392 GCA_026770625.1 Nicotiana glauca
TGCATAGTATAGCGTAAGTATATATATTATATATATAACCTATATTCGATACAGTATTACCTAATACACCTATACTCAGTTAGTATATATATATATATATATATATATACACACACACTTACGCTATCCTATGCACTGAGTATAGGTGTATTACGTAATACAGTATCGAATATAACTTTTATATATATATATATATATATAGAGGCTATATTCAATACAGTATTACCTAATACACTTATACTTAGTGCATAGTATAGCGTAAGTATAGCCTATATATATATATATATATATATATATATATATATATATAGATAGATAGATAGATAGAGAGAGAGAGAGAGAGAGACAAACACACGATTCGTTGTACTATTCATCCCTTGTATTACAGAAGTATTAACGGCTTACATTTATATTATTTAGATAGTAAATACAAAAGTAATTTTTAATTTTGACCATTGTTGACCTGAATAGGGACCAACTTTGGTCGCTATTTTTTCAAGAATTTAATTCGCGACCAAAGTTGGTCGCTATATTTAAATCAGATGTAATTATATTTCATATAATATTTAAATAAATAATATAATTATTAAAATTGTATAACTGGGTCCCACTATAGCGACCAAAGTTGGTCGGTATTTGCCTACCCTTTAAATAGCGACCAACGTTAGTCGCCATTTTTATATTATATATATTTATATTTTATAATTTATTAAAAATAATAATATAATTATTAAAATTTTGTAGGTGGGTTCCACTTGAGCGACCAACCTTGGTCGCTAATCTCACTAAATGTTTGACCAAGAAAGTCTGTCCAGTCAATATTTTGACTAATATAGCGGCCAAGTAGCGACCAATCGTAGTCGCTATGTTGTTTCTTTTATTTATTTTATTATTTTCGCTAGTTTAGCGACCAACTTTGGTCGCTTTTACCCGCAGACCAACTTTGATCGCTAAGTTTTGGTCGCTTTTTTCCGGATTTCTAGTATTGTTTGCTGGATGCAAGATGAGAGTTTCTGGTGGATGCATCAACTGCAAGAGAATGTGGCAAGTTTTGGAACTGCATTCTCGCCTCTGTGCTGATTCGGATGTTTGTAGAGTTCCTTTATGCAGGTTCGTTAGACTTGTCTTTTGCCTGCTAATTGCTATAGCTATTAGACGACAGAATACTTGTGAAAAATGATTTCCGATATATGGTTAGTGAATAAAAAAATATTTTCTTAAAAAATATGTATTACATATTAATAATAATATAGCTAATCGTAAAATATTTTGATAAAATTGTGAGTACTAAAATTACTTTGTGGGTAAGTATTTGACAAAGTATATAATATGAAGTTAAAAGATTAGATAGTTGTAAGGAAAATGACTTTCCTCCACAAGTAAGGGAAGTCATTTTCCCTTAATTTTCGGATGAAAATTAATAACCAACTGCGAAAATGGCTTACTTATAAAAATATTTGTTTTTATTTTTTGAAAATAACTTCTACAATACCAAACTGAGAGTAAAATATATATGATAGAATATGTATATAGATCTAGTGTGATTGAGAAGAAAAATCAATATAGAGAGAGAAGAGAACGAGAGAGGAGGAAGAAGCTTTCATAATCTATGTAACTAACTCTGTTAATACAGAGTATTAGTTATATATAACTGGTTCACATGAGTCACGTGTGTAGAATAGATAAAAAGACTAAAATACCCTTGACTAACTAACATAACTACCACAACTAATACGACCCTAATCTAATACTCCCCCTCAAACTGGAGGGTGGAAGACATCCAACACTCCAAGCTTGGAAACTAACGAGCGATGCCAAGCAACAGACAGACCATTTGTGAGTAAGTTTGCAAGTTGAAGAGTTGAGGTAACATGGTGCAGTGCAACAACCCAGATTTGTTTTTCTGTCGCACAAAGTGGCAGTCTATTTCTATGTGTTTGGAACGTTCATGAAATATGGGATTCTCAGCTATTTGAATAGCTGCCTTGTTGTCACCGAACAATTGGACAGGTTTAGAGATTGGTATCCCTAGTTCGTCAAGAAGGCTTGACAGCTAAGTAACTTCTGTTGCCACGGCTGCCATACTTCTGTATTATGTTTCTGCTCAACTCCTACTGACTATTTGTTGTTTCTTTATTTTCATGAGATTAGAGAGCTTCCCAATTTGGCAATATATCCTGCCACAGACCTCCTAGTCTTAGGGCAGGTTGGCCAATCTGCATCACAACTGCCTTATTGTCACAGAATAATTGGACATGTTTAGAGATTGGTATCCCTAGTTCGTCAAGAAAGCCTGACAGCCAAGTAACTTCTGTTGCCAAGGCTGCCATACTTCTATATTATGCTTCTGTTGAACTCCTACTGACTATTTGTATTCTTGATATTCATGAGATCAGAGAACTCCCCAATTTGACAATATATCCTGTCACAGACCTCCTAGTCTTATGACAGGCTGCCTAATTTGCATATTGGCTCTGCATGCAGAAAAACTCCTAGACTGGGTGCTCCTTTGATATACTTGACCGCCCTTAAAGCTGCATCCATATGAGATTGCTTTGGACATTGCATGAACCGGCTTAATGTTTGCACTGCAAAGCTAATGTCTAGTAGTGTGATTGTTAAATACAAGAGCTTCCCAATTAGCTTCTGATATGCAGTGATGTCTCCTAATTCTGGATCTCCTAGCTTTCCTACATGAACATCATACTCTGCTGTGGTAGCTTTTGATTCAACTCTAGAGGTGTTGAAATAGGCTTAGAACCTATTAGACCTACTCCTGAAATCATCTCAAGCGTATATTTTCTTTGGTTCAGCAGAATCCCCTTTTGTGATCTGAGGACCTCAATACCAAGAAAGTATCTTAGTTCTCCTAAATCCTTCACCTTTAATTGGCTTTGTAATATTTTCTTAGCATCATTGACTAGCTGTGTGACGACCCAAAGGATCATCACCGAATTTCTCCCTTATTTCGCGCTTCCGAGGCCTTTAAAACCTCACTTATAGTTGCCTCGATTTGCGTGCGCAGTCCAGGCGCATAGCCGAAAAGCTTTTATGTGGAAATATGTAAAATATGTGAAAAATTTAAAGAATTTTGATATTAATATGATTAAAGTTGACTTCGGTCAACATTTTCGGTAAACGGACCCGGATCCGTGATTTGACGGTCCCGGAATGTCCGTAGAAAGATATGGGACTCGGGCATGTGCCCGGAGTCGAAATCCGAGGTCTAGAACCCGAGTAAAAGAATTTTTTTGTTAAATTGTTTTTCTGAAATTGTTAAAAAAATGGAAATGAAAAGTGATTAAAAGACTATGGTATCAGGCTCGTATTTTGGTTCTGACGCCCCGCACAAGTCTTATATATTGTTTAAGCGCTTTCTGTGAAGGTTGGTCGAAATCGGACGTCGTTTGACGTGTTTTGGACTATAAGTTCCAAGTTTGAAAGTTTATGAAGTTTAGAAGTAAAATCATGATTTTTGAGGCTTGATTAAATGATTTTGATGTTATTTTGGCGGTTTGATCGCTCGAGTAAGTTCGTAGGGTGCTATTGAGTTAGTGTGTGCGTTTAGTTAGGAGCCCAGAGGGCTCA
This sequence comes from Nicotiana glauca, assembly GCA_026770625.1. Classification (NCBI taxonomy): domain Eukaryota; kingdom Viridiplantae; phylum Streptophyta; class Magnoliopsida; order Solanales; family Solanaceae; genus Nicotiana; species Nicotiana glauca. The sequence continues at coordinate 103,809 of MU760240.1, forward strand.
AGAGTGAATTGGAGGTGGTTCGGGGTGTTTTTACACTTAGGAAAGGATCAGATTTTTGCTGCATTTTTACACAGACAATTTGTTCTTCGCGAACACGGCCACAGGTTTGCGTTCGCAGTGCTTTGATGTTCCCCTCCTTCGCGTTCGCGTCATCCCTATTGCGATCGCGTAAGCCAAGTTCAAGGCCCCATAGGTTCCTTCTTCGCGTTCGCATCCTTCATCTTGCGAACGCGTAAGTTAACCAGTCTACCCAACGCGTTTGCATTGGTCTCCCCGCGTTCGCGTAGTTACAAACCCCCCTTCACCGCGTTCGCGATTCCCCTATCGCGTTCGCGTATAACACTCCCTGGACCCCCATCATTTTCTTCTACGCGTTCGCGTTCCCTTTCATGCATTCACGATGTATTGACCAGTTTACCCTTCGTAAACGTGAAGGGCAATTTTGCCCAGCGAATTTTTAAGTCAAAAACAGAACCAGTGACGGGAAAAACATAACCCTTCACTAGCTCTTCCTTCTCCAAAGTCCTAGGGAGAATTTTAGAGCACTTCTTCATCAAAACTTCTTGGGTAAGCTTTGTTTAACTTGTTTTCTTCAATTTCCTTCATTAACTACTGAAATTCTAGCCCTAAATCATGAAATCAAGGTAGAAATTATGGGTTTTGGGTAGAGCTAGGGTTTGAGAATTTTGGGTGATTCAACCTCAATTTGGGGTCGAATCTTAAAACAAATTGTATATTTGAACTCGTGGGGTTATGGGTGACTAGGTTTTGGTCCGAGCCTCGTGTTTGGACCATGTGGGCCCGGTGTCGAATTTTGGTATTTTTGGAAGAATGCTAGAAAACTCATCTCTAGGCTATGGGATTATGTTGTTGAGCCTTTATTGATGCTATTGAATTAATTACGCCTAAATATCATTGTTTCGAAGTCAGATTGTAGAGGAAAGGCGGTAATTGAGGATTAATTGCTATTCATTGGACTGAGGTAAGTGTTTGGTCTAACTTTGGCTTTAGGGAATAAGAGTAGAGTTTTATTTGCTAATTGCTATTTGTCAAGTGCGGTGTATAGGCATGGTGACGAGTATCTATACACTGGTGTCGAGCATGACCGTGAGTCCTGAATTGCTAAATTATCGAATTCTTAATTGTTGTTTATGAGGACTTGGTTGGAATCTTTAAACACTGAGCCAATAATTGTTGAGACTGAGCATTGATTTAAATATGCTAAGTAGAAATTGAATAAGTCTGGTTATAGCTGGATCTCCCTTGCCGGGATAGTTTATTACATTATCTTGTTCCCTTACCGAGATAGTTTATTATATTATCTTGTTCCCTTGCCGGGATTATTTTGTGTATTGTGTTGAAAGAAATGGGATCGTGTGGCACGCCGACCACATATATATTATAAGTTGAGATTGTGTGGTATGCCTACCATGTGATATTATGAAATAGAAGCGAGTGGTACGCCTACCACGTGATATTATGAAATGGGATCGAGTGGTACGCCTACCACGTGATATTATGAAATGGGAGCGAGTGGTACGCCTACCACGTGATATTATGAAATGGGATCGAGTGGTATGCCTAACACGTGATATTATGAAATGGGAGCGAGTGGTACGTCTACCACGATATTATGAAATGGGAGCGAGTGGTACGCCTACCACGTGATATTATGAAATGGGATCGAGTGGTACGCCTACCACGTGATATTATGAAATAGGAGCGAGTGGTACGCCTACCACGTGATATTATAAAATGGGATCGAGTGGTACGCCTACCATGTAATATGTTGAGAAATGGGATCGAGTTGCACGCCTGCAACGCGAGGAGATTGAAATAAGTGAAAGTAGTTTGTTTTCCCTTATTCTGTGTTAGAAGAAATCAGATATAGTGTCCTTGTTATTCTTGATATTCCGTTTTATCTGCTACCCCGTAAGCATGTTCCCCTTCCAGTATTAATTGTCTATTTTCCGCTATTATTTTGTTGCACTTGTATATATATCTGCACAGGTTTATTCGGTAGTCTGGTATAGCCTCGTCACTACTTCGCCGGGGTTAGGCCAGGCACTTACCAGCACATGGGGTCGGTTGTGCTAATGCTACACTTCTGTGCTTTTTGCATAGATTGCGATACCAGAGCATCTTTTGGACTACAACAGTAGCACGTTGAGTGGGAGACGACTTCAGTCCAGGGACTACGAAGTAGCCTAGCTGGCGTTCGCAGGCCGGAGTCCCTTTCCATATTTTCTATTTGTTTTCATTGTACCGAGACAGACACGATGTATTTTTCTATTCAGACTTGTTTGTAGCATTCATTAGTAGTCCATGAGATAGCGACTCCAGTCTTGGGTAGTGAAATGTTAAGCTTCCGTATTTTTGTTTTCTAGTTATTTATGCTATGAAAGACTTCCGCTTTTATTTAAAGGTTTATTATTGTTATTACTGTTGTGTTGTTATCCAAAAAGGTTTTAATGCTTGGCTTGCCTAGCTCCGATAGCAGGCGCCATCACGACTCTCGATGGTGGGAAATCCAGGTCGTGACAAGCTGAGGATTGCTTCTAGTAATTAATAGGTCATCTACATAAACTAATATGATGACCATATCTGAGCCTTGTTTTTTGCTGAATAGAATGATCAAATGTACTTGTATGCAGCCATGTGTGATCAAGTCATATGTAAGTTTTATGTTCCATTGTCTTGATGCTACTTTCAACCCATAAAGTGACTTTAGTAGCCACAGTATTTTGGAGAACGAGAAGCAGAAAAAAGCGAGGAGGCCTCGCTTCACCAAAGCGAGAAGCGGAGAGTGAAGCGCGCGCTTTTTTCATGTGAAGCGTAATTTAATACATAGATAAAAATATTAACTTATGCATAGATAAAGGACAAAGAACTCAATAAAAATAACATATTAAGAAAATATTTTAATTCTTAAAATAACATTAGACTTTTGTGCTACTGCCAATTGCAATACCATACGCCCAAGTTGTATCTTTATTTTGGCTTGATTTCATTAGATAATGAGATAGAATTTATAACAATCACAAAAAAAAAAAAACTGGTAGAACAAGGTAGAACTAGTGAACAACCGTTTCTAGAAAAAAAAACAGAGCAGTAGCATAACTAGAAAACATGGTAGAATAGATAAAAGAAGAACTGAAAAGAATTAGAAATGAAGAAGAGAAAGAAAAGACGAGAAATGAGAGGAGTCAAGAGGAGGCAGGTAAACTGGAGAAAAGCAGAAGAGCAAGAGAAGAGAAGAGAAGAAGAATAGAGTAGAAAAGAAGAGAAACTTACCTTTAGAGAATAAGAAAAGAACTGAAGAAGAGATGTCACAGGATGTTTTGACTTGTAGCAGTTGCGAGAAATGTTTTGGAATAAAGGTGCATAAGTGTATTTGCAATTTTTTTAGAAAAAATCCTAGGCAGCCACTGGACCTCGCTTAAGCGAGCTTTTCTCTCTTTTTTTCCTCGCCTCACTTATCGCTTTTTTGCCTGAAGCGCCGCTTTTTTCCAGATGCGTCGCTTTAGTTCAGAAAAACGCAGACCTTGTGCCTTGCCTTGCTTTAATTCTTTAAGCGAGAAGTTCTCGCTTTTAATAACCCTGAGTAGCCAGCAAACCTTCCTCTCCCCCTACCTATGAAAACCTTGTGATAAGGCCATGTATACTTCTTCATATAAGTCACCTTGTAAGAAGACATTGTTGACATCCATTTGATGCAAATTCCATTCTTTTTTCTGCAACAATACCGATAATGCTTCTAATAATTACCATCTTTGCCACTGAAGAGAAAGTGTCATGGTAGTCTAGGCCCTCTTTTTGGTTGTACCCTTTAGCCACTAACTGGCCTTAAACCTTTCTACTTCTTTATTTGCTTTATGTTTTATCTTATAGACTCATTTTGATCCAATGGCCTGCTTCCCTGGTGGTAGATCAACAAACTTCCATGTGTTGTTTTCCTCTTGTGCACTTATCTCTTGTTGCATTGCCTACTATCTTGAGCAGCTTCCTCAAATGAACCAGGTTTAGTGTATGCTAAGAAGTCCTTCAAATAAAACTGATATCCTATTGTGAGATTTGCAGATGACAGTCCTTTCGAGATTGGATATAGACTGTTGCTTGTGAATTTCCCCTTTGACAGATAATCTTTTAGCCATATAGGTGTCTAGAGGGTCTTGTTGACTTCCTGACATCAATCACAACATCTTCTTTAGGTGAAATGCCTCCCACTTCTTCAACTGCATCTGAAGCTAAAATATCTAAATTAATGTTGTAGATATCTACCTCAACCTGATTTTGTGATGATAAATGATTAACGGTATCTTTAGGTAATTCTTCAGGTAGCTGATTTTGTGGTTCTGTTTGTGTGATGATTGGAGATATACTTTAAACTAGTGTAGGGATATTATGAGAATTGGGTTGAGATGTGTAAGGATTAGAAAGTATCTAAATGGGCATTAGTTCAGGAGGGTTTTGTGGGAATACATCATCTAAGTCTGAAGTCATTCCTTTGAAAGGAAATACCTCTTCCCTAAATGTGACATCTCTGTTTACTAAAAATGTCCTGCTCTCCAAATCATACAACCTGTAGCCCTTTTGAATTTCTGAATATTCTATTAGTACAGTTCTCCTAGCTCTTGAAACAAATTTTTCTCCTTTTGGTAGGGTGCTTGCATAACATAAACAACCAAATACCTTCAGATGCTCAATCTTAGCTAGTTTTTTATAAAAAAATTCATAAGGTGATTGCCCTGATAGAACAAAAGTTGGCCACTTGTTTATCAAGTAAACTGCTATTTTTACACAGTCTTCCCAGAATCTATTTGGCAAGGAGCTTTGAAACTTCAAGGCTCTAGCTACTTCTAGTATATGCCCATGTTTTCTTTCTACCACCCCATTTTGTTGGAGTGTGTATGAAAATCTACTTTGGTACATAATTCATAATTGTTAGTTTATATGAGTCCACCAAACTATAGAGTATCTGGTCCTCTATGAGTTTTCACAGAGAGCACTAATTAAAACAGTGAGTAAATGGGACAAGAGATTTTTACGTGAAAAAATCCCAACTCAAGGGGACAAAAACCACGACCTACACTTGTAGGTTTTCAACTTCAATAACTTGTAAACACTCCGTTACAAGCCGCTTTATAATGACTCTATATAAAGACTTCAACTCAATTAACTTGTGATACACTTACCACAAGCCACTCTGTCACTCACTAGTTACAAAGACTTTAACTTATGACTAACGCTAGTCACAACACAAACTCAGAAGGTTTATGATTTTGAGTTTCCTAAAACAAAGCTTCTAAGAAAGCAAGATAGGAGTTACAATGAAGAACAAATAACAAGATTACAACTCAACTACGGATACACATAGACTCATTGTGGAAACGATCCTTTAGTGGAGTTGTCTTCTTGTTCTTAACACACTTGTGACTTCAATGCTAGATCAATTCTTTATTTCTTGAGAGAATATCACTAAATGCTCAAGTAAGTATCTTGTTCCTTGAACCATGTTGTTATACTTACCAAAGAAATCCCAAGGATGATGTCATTTCATGGTCGGTACACGCCTCTTCCCAACGGGAAGTGACTGCTACACCGTCGTGTGTGCAGTTGCAAGCAGGTACTTTTTGCAGTTGCTTTCTAGCTGTATAGTTGACTTATACTTCTGTCAGAGAACATCCAGGGATCAGGTCCCTATCTTGTTCCTCTTTTCTCTTTAGTTTCACCAGTTCACATTCGCTGGAGTTCAGGATGGATTTCGTTCATTTGAAATGTGTACCAAGTGTGTCAGGTTTCCTATCTGGTTCTTGATAGTAAGTTTGTTAGATCATCAAAACATAAGGCAAAAACATTTAAAACCCATCACTAATGAAGTCAATAACTCATTAATTTTGAATTGAATAACTCTGTTCCATTATCTGATCTCAATCTTTTGACATTCAAACCAAATTGATTATACACCATGGTAAAGAAATCCTTCAATACAACAACTAATTCACACTTGGACTGTAACAAGCATAACCAAGTATATATGCTAAAATCATCCACCAGAGTTACAAAGTAGTATTTTCTGTCATATGTTGATATCCTATGAGTACCCCAAATATCTACATGCACAAGTTGAAAAATCTGATCTGTTCTACTAGTACTAGGCTGGAAAGGTAGTCTATTTTGCTTTGCTAAAAGACATATTTCACATCTATATTGTAACTTGGTATCCACCTTATTCTTTAACAGAGGAATATGTTGCATTGCAACAGTTGAATGATGACCTAATCTTATGTGCCAAAGTGCTGAATCTTCCTGCATTTGCGTAACACTTCCTGCTATAGCTGGGAATTCCTTATTGAGCTCCTTCTGCGGTAGATACAAATCATTGTTTTCTTTACCAATCCCTAGTAAATTCCTACTGTAAAGACCGTGAAATACACAGAAATCAGGGAAGAATGCAACACAACATGAAAACTCCTTAGTTTATAAACCAACACTAAATTGAATTTAAAGTCAGGAGCATGTAGTACATCTCTTAGAGTCAAATCCTTTAATATCTTCACATTTCCTGTATGTGCTACATGATATTTACCTCCTGTAGATACTTGCACACCATTATAATTTTGGTTTTCAATCTTTCGCACATTATCTAATACTTCTTTATGAGGTGTAACATGACGTGAAACATCTAGATCTATTATCCAATCATAATTAAATGCTTTGGACAACAATGAAGTTATACCGGCCACTAGAGTATGGCAGTCACCTGGATCAGGATCTGGTTTGTTCAAGAGTCCCAATAGCTGTTTGTATTCATCTTCTGTGAGGTAGTGCCCCTGTATCTAAGTAGTGGTGTTAGAACCCCCTGTTTCTCCAACTGATACATTAGCGTACCCCTTCACACCAGAGTTATGAGGTTTTTTCTTGCTTTTAAAGTCTGGTGGATAATCTATAATCTTGTAAAAGTTCTCCTTCTTTGTAACCACAGTAATCACATATAAGACCTGGTTTCCTTGCTTCCTTGAATCCTTGTCCTCTTTCAGCTAATATAGTTGAAGGCTCCTTGTTTGAATTAGCTACACTAAGTGTTCGTTGACTCTCTTCCTGAACTGCTAATGCATATGCTTGATTCACAGCTAACGAGTGTTTTAAGTAGGATCTCACTCTAACATGACTGTAGCTTTCATTTAAACCAACAAGGAATTGCAACAAGCGTAAATTTTTAAACTGATCTAGAAATGACCTAGTTTTCTCACAATCACATCCTGCTCCTGGCACCATTAAATCTATTCCATCCCATAAATCCTTCATTTTAGCATAATAGGATGTTATAGAGTCTGTACCCTGCCTCAGAGTTCTTATTGTCGTCCATAAGTGATAAAACCTAGTAAGTTTCGATTTGTTAAAACGTACTTTAAATTCATTCCATATCTTCCTTGCATCTGAGGCATAGATGATGCTTGGCTGCATTCAGTAGATACAATGCGACCTATCCACGAAAGCACCACAATGTTACATCGTTCCCATTGATGCCCTAATTCTCCTCTATAAGAGCTTTTTAGACACGTTCCATCTTGTTTTTTTATCAACAATGCCATTCTCATTGATCTGCTCTATAGCGCGTAGTTTTCAGGTCCTGTAAGCTTGATATCAATCAATGCTATTTCAGGAGTATCAGTTTGTTGTAAAAATAGTGGGTGATTGTAATCAATTTGCAGATTTCTAGTTTCCGCCATGACAGGCCAGCTTGAGCTTTGATAATGGCCGTCAATTGGAATTTTGAAACCTTCGATCCAATCTCAAATTGCCCGCTCTGATATCATGATAGAATCTGTGTACAGATCTAATGGAGAACACGAATGCATGCGATTGAGAAGAAAAGTCAGTACAGAGAGAAGAGAAGAAGCTTTCATTATCTATGTAACTAACTCTGTTAATACATAATATTAGTTATATACAACTGATTCACACGAGTCACGTGTGTAGAATAGGTAAACAGATTAACCCTGACTAACTAATATAATTACCACAATTAATATGACCCTACTTTAATAATATATATCACTTCCTCTTTGACCTTGAGCATTAATTGAGTGAAAGATTGACGTTTGAACAGGAGTTTCAAGCAGAGGAGGAGGAGACAGAAGAAGAAGGATGAAATAAAATGGAGAATATTGGTGAGAAAGATAGTAAGATCCAAGAGCATTTCGGGAATGCCATTCTTCTCATTAGAATCCTCATGATCATGTTCATGTGAAAATAGACAGTCCTGTCAAAGTAAGAATTAATGAGCTAGACTGCAGTGAAGATAGAACACAAGAATCCATCAATAATCTTGTTGGTCATCATATAATATTTCATTATTCCTTGCCTCAGATTTTTACTCTGTTAGAGCACTGAAAGACTGACCAATATCCTCCCGTCAGTCAACATTCTTAGTTCGACCTACATCTGATTCTTTATTGACAAATCCGTTTGTCGATAACAATTTATTTCCACAATCTTTAAGTTTGTATTTAGTATCGTTGTTGATCATAACTCATAACGGGCTCAAAAGCTAGAATTCAAGTATTTATCTTTTTTTTTTTTCTTTTTAAATATAATCCATGCGCTCCCTGTCGTTTAATTTATTTTTGGAATGCTCTACATGCATTAACCTAATGCCATAAGCGTTTATTTCGAATATCAGTAGACATCAAAATTGCCTAATCTTTGGCTTCACCATATTGAAGATTAATTTCGTGTATATATTGTTCACTGATTTTTCTTGTAATAGTAAAGTCGTACAACTATTTTTGTTACCTTAAGCAACTTAATTTTATTTACTATGATCGTAAAGTTACAAAAATTTATCCACTATAACCCAAAAATATGCCTCATCCAGAATTAGTGTCAATTTAACAGAGGCGGACCCACCCAATTGGGCAGGGATCACCGGCTTCCGGTATTTACGGAATATATATATTGACACCCTAATATTTAAATTTTAGCCAACTGCATTGATCGATTTCACTTTTAATGCGCTATCTTGGTTAGATTTTGACTTTAGCATTTGCTCAAATTTTTATTCAACAGTGATTTCCTGTCACTTTCAATTCTTGGGTCCAACTCTAGTTAATTATGTAAGTGAACGTATACAAAAGAATACAGAAACATACTATTACACATGGTTCATGAGATTGGAACCCAAACTTAAATTCTACAAGGTAAAAACATTTTACCACCAGAGACACTGCAATGTCAATTCTGTAAAAAATTGTTGATATACACGATATTATGGTGCAAATAAGACACATACTAGTAGTAATTATCAGAGTGTCTAAAAGTTTGGATATTTTTCGACATAAGTAGTAGACAGTACTACTTAGTTTCAACTTAGTCTTTCATTTATTTTTATGAATTGATGGGCTCCAAGAAGAACAAGAGTTTTTTCCCTTTCGGTAAGATAAATTTTCTGACTTTTCTTGCACTTCATTCCCACAGTTTTGAAGTAATTATATATAATGGCTGTTTCAGAGCTAATTGGAGTGACACTTTGTCATATACTCCTAAAAACAAAAGGATTATCTAGTAATGTCCCTTCATTGCTATTATGCAGACCAAGAGGACAGGTCACTAACTCTATGGATCAAAATTTTCCTGCCATAGGAAATACATAAAGCTTCAATTACACGTGTCTCTAAATATATCCATATCATAACAAAAAATTAAGGATAAAAAAAAAAGTTGTACAATAATATGGTTCTCCACCATCCAATTATTATAGATTGTAACATCACTATATTTTTTCCTTTTAACTTTTTCTTGTTTATGGGCAAAAGAGAAGGCGACGGGAAGTGGGAAGTGGAACAATAAAAATCCAACTCACACTTATTGTGAAAATGAAAGACTCTCATACGATTTATACTAGACTATAAGAAATCTTGCTAGTGTAATATTAAATTGTAATTTACAGAAGAGTTGTTTTCCAAAAATATAACGATACAAGTGGAGAGCACCACAAATAAATTGGTGGAAACCAGTGCTCATTCATTACTATTACTATTATTACTACTCCCTCCGGTCTAAAATAAATAATTTTTTGGCTTTTTTCTTGTGGTCCAAAATAAGTGTTTTTTTCAGATTTCAAGAATGAATTAATTGTTTTTTTCCTACATTGTCCTTGAAGTAAATAGTGTTAGAATACGTGTTAGGAGTGTTTATATGAGATTGTAAACGTTAATATGGTCAATTCCATTGCTAATCAATGCTAAAAGGTGAATTTCCTAATTTGTTTGAAAACATTAAAAAAAACACTTATTTTTGGACCGGAGGAAGTATTATTTATTCATACGCAGGTGGAATGATTATATTGGAACTCCAAAAGATCTCTCATCACTATCTTTCATTTGCCATAGCAAATTAGCACGTAGCAGAACAAGTTCCACCACTCCCTTTTCGTTTTTATGTTTTTCCAAAAATAAACAAAGAAATCCTCATTGTGCTTTTAGAGAAACCATAATTTTTTGAATAAGAAAATAACTAAAATAAGACAACGCACCAAAGCAAAAGGTACTACCGCCGGCATATCATATCTGAATGACTTTATTGACATCCTAACTCATTCAGTTCCAGCTTAATACTCTAAATTCTTTCTAATCTTCCATTTTTTTTTTAAAAATAATTAAAAGAAGCCCCACATAGCGGAGTAGTAGAGTGACAAATGTCAACCCCAGTTTGCCACTATGAAAAATATCATCAAAAACATGACCAGTGTAATTTAATGTACTATAGTCGATGATGTATATATAATTTCCTTATAAGTGAAATGAATATGAAATAATTGTTTTGTTATTACTGTAAGCTCTTTCAATATTCATTTTTTCCCATTCTCAAAAAAAAAAAAAGCGATTTTGTTTTGTGGGAGTATATTCAAAGAAATTGATTCACAAATTGTTACATAATCTTTCAATCGTTACGGGTCTTATCCTTTAAAAATGAGGATATGCCAAAATCCACCATATGAATATGAAAGATGGGATCGAAAGAAAGGTCACATACATACTCCATTTACATAAAACAAAAGGGATATTTCAATTACCACTTTACATCAACAATCAAAAAGAGTCGTACAAAACCATATTCCTTATTCTCCTCTAATTCTGCAATTATATAAAGTTATAATCCAGAAAAATACAAAAAGGAAAAATTGACATCTAAATTAGATTCCCTAATCTAAAACACAAGATATTGTCAATTAAAAGTTAAAATTCCCTGGGATCAACAAAAATAGAATGACCAGGCTTTGATTTAGTCCAGTCACCCACAGGCCCGTCACTATAGCCTTCCCCTAATCTTTTTATGCACCATAAATCCTCGGCGCAAGATAGTTTTTTCCAGTGAGGAATTCCTAACATAAGCGGTTCGCAACTTGCTACTTCTGTCACCACCACCCCACACCGCGATTCTCCAGCTAAATTATGTGCAAAATCACAAAGGGCGTTAATTAACTTCACAGCTAATGGGCCTTCACCACCAAGCCCATATAAAAAATGAAGCCCAAAGGGCCTGAAAACATCCGGCACCGATGGAACCTTAAGCCATGGAAAAGCCCGGTCCATTAAACGACTCGTCTTAGCTAAACCCTTTGTAATTCTAGATGCGCCTCGTACCTCGAGTTTGAACACGTCCTTACAGTTCCACACACTGAGTACAGCCCATGACTCGGGCTGACTCGTTAAAAACTCATTCACACCATTCCAACATGAAAACTTACCTTTTGGAATTGCTAGAAAAGTACCCAAATTGAGTTTATTGTTGAGGATTGAATCAATGTCTTTAGGGAAAAATTCTGTGGTGGAGAAATTATGGCGATATAGAGCTTCAGCTTCAACTGGGGTGAGCTTAATTATAGCGACATTTCTTGATATCTTGACTTTATGTGCAAAAACTGGCTGCACTAGAATGGATGGGGTACGGAACTTGGTGTAGCCACATTTGTGTGTGAAGAGTTTTACAGAAGCATGGTTATCGTTTTCAGTAGCTATGTATGAATATTCAGCACCATTTTCCCTGAACCATTCCTCCATCTTGCGCACCAATTTCAACCCAATGCCCTTTCTCCTGATTAAAATGACATAGTATTTGTTAATATTGGTTGACTATAATTTTTATAGACTAACGATAAAAATATACTCATATAATCAGATTATTCATAAAGATAACTTTAGGTAAATATTTATGAGTCCACATGTATTTATGTACAAGTGCACCATGCACCACCGATGCTCAAATACTTCTGCAACATAAAATAACTTTACATAGGTATATTACTTAAACAACTTTATAATATTAGTGTATAGTTAGAGAGTGAACTAGTATAATATATAAAGAAAAAGAGGACAACTTAGAATGTGTCTGTTTTCGGGAAATACTAAACAATAATTGGTCTTTTGTAAATTAAAATAAAAAGTAGAACAAATATAGTTACCTGTGAAAAGGAGAGACACGAAGGCCTAAAATATAGGCAATATTAGTGAAAACAGGGTGAGGGAGGTGTAGTTTGGTGAAATCGTGATTGTTGTTCCTGGAGACTCTCTTTCCACATGTAACGGTTTTGATACAGCCCCTTATCATCCCTACTATTTCTCTTTTTTCTCCTCCAACATTCTCTGCTACCTGATCATCAATGTAAACAGTTTATAAATGAATACTATTCAAATTCATATTAATTCTATATGGATAAAGATATATATACCAGCATGAGAAAGGCAGGAGAATGGCGAACTCTGCAAATAGGGTCACCTAAAAGGTCAGTGAAAAGAGAGAGTTTGCCGGTGGGCCCAACTTCACAACTTCTTTCTACCTCTTCCACTTCCCTACAGTCTTTCTTGCCGTCGAATTTCCTTACTACAATCCTCACTTTATCACCAACTACTGCCACAATCATCTTCTCTTTAATTAATTAAAAGGAACCGAATGTTTTTATATATTATACGATGTAATATGTAACCTCGTGACAGAAAGGCAAAACCTAAAACAAAAAACACAGAGGAGGAGCAGCTAAAAGAAAAAAAGGACGAAAGAAAGGGGGCCGTTAAAAACCTGAGCAGTTGGTTATGATTTTCAATTTTTGAACTTTTGAGAATGATAATGCTTCCTCCCTTTTTCCTTCCCTTTTATACTCATTTCAGAACCCACCTCTCTCTTTTAATTTACCAATAAACTAAAAAGATAAGAGGAAAAGTTACCATAAATTGATGACTCATCTATAACATTACTTGTATAATCCCATCTTTTTATATTTTTTCATGTAGAGGCCCTAAGTCGCAAAGTCAGGAATTTTTTTAAGAGTGTTAAAAATTTGAACGAAGTTAAAAAAAATTGCCAACAAAGGGTGTTCGATATAAGTTACATACCTTTAAAATTTAATATTTTACCTATATATGCCGTGTCATTTTCGACGAAGGGATTGACCACCCTAAAGTGAATGTAGCGTCGTCCCTGGTGGCCGTACCTGCATTGCGGCCGACTAATTCAGATTTGCGCCACCAAAAGGGAAGCACACCATTCTATATCTATGGCACGCGCACCAACCTCAAGTTATTTGGCAGATGGATCCTATCTATTCCACCACAACTCTTGGTGCATGGTGATTACTAATTATATACTTTCTCCGTTCACTTTTAATTGTCTACTTTGAAATTTTCACTCCCCTTAAAAAATAATAATTGTAGTATATATTTTACCTTATAACCCATCACAATGATAGCATTTCAAAGAGTCTTCGGAAATAATTTTGCAAATGAGCAATTAATGATCAAGGTAAGATAAGAAAAGAGTTTGTCTTTCTCTTGATTTGCTAAAATGGACAATTAAAAGCGAAAATATATTTGGTATAGACAAGTAAAAATGAACAGAGGGAGTACTAATTGATTTTAATTAATTTGGGGAATTAGACGCCTAATTATTCAATCGAGATATTTAACACTAACTAGCTTATTGTTAAAAAGAGTAGTGAGTTTCTCAGTAACGATTTTATATATTTTAAATATGCTACTTTTTTTTTTATTGTCATCATAACTTAATAGGAGTATAATTCAAGTTCCTCTGGATTCTCTTCTGCAACTTTTCAACTTTCTCTTTGGGAGTGGTGAGTGATGATTATGTAGAAATGATAATGGAAGAATTAATGCTGTATTAATTTCCAGCAGTATTTATTTTGAGTAATTATCACAAGAAAATGCCTAAGAAGATGAAATGGCGGCTGTGGCTGCGGAGTCTCGTTCCACTTACCACTTCTCTCATACTCTCTCTACTTTAATTGCCATCATAACCCCATTCGCAATTAGGGGTGTTCATAAAAATCCGAAAAATCGAACTAAACCGAAAACTAAACCAAACCGACCAAAAAAACCGATACTTTTTGGTTTGGTTTTGGTTTTGAATTTTAAAAACCGATCAAATTTGGTTTGGTTTTGGTTTTAATAAGAAAAAAACCGAACCAAACCGACTATATGAGTAGCTTTTCAAATTTATTATTACATCTATATATATATATATGTATATTGTTATACAAAGTTTCAAAAAATTTATGGTAAATGTTAATTGTTTGCACTTTTAATATAGTTCTTTACCTTTACATTCTAATTTGATTGGTAGTTTTCTTTTGTTTAGTGTAAGAATCCATTTCGTGTTAAAAATAACATATTTTTAATTGAGTCCTTAAATTATTCATCACTATTTGATTCAATTATCATCAATATATCTTGGTAAATAATAGATTTCTCAAAGGGCAATTGATTTGATAGTGTTACATTGAAAATGTGGTCGCCGGAATATGTGTTTGGTAGTGTATGTCTTATATTTAAGAAAAAACCGACAAGTAACCGAAAAAAACGAAAAACCGACATAAACCGAATTGAAAAAAAACCGACTTAATTGGTTTGGTTTGGTTCTAATATTTGAAAAACCGACTTACTTGGTTTGGTTTCTTTTGAAGGGAAAACTGATCCAAACCGAACCATGAACACCCCTATTCGCAATCATTGCCTCATATGATACATTAATCATTTTAAATTTTTTGTTTCTTCCGTCAAATACGGTCTAATAAAATTATGTTTAAATGAAGAGAGCTATCATATTTCCACTATTTTATGCTCTCCTCGATCCAAAATAATATGGAAAATTAGGTTAAGTAAAATAATTTAGAAAAACATTTTTTTCAACAACCACCAACTAGTGAGATTCTATGTGTGAGGTTTGGGGAGGATAGTGTGTGCGCAGACTTTACCCTTATTCCGAAGGAGTAGAGGAGTTGTTTCTGGTAAATTATCGGCGTAAAAAGAAAAGAGACAATGTATTAGTAGTAGAAAACATATTTTTTCCTTTTTTGAAAAACAAATGTAGTCTAAACTCCGCCAAGGAACCTCTATGGACAAGATAATTTAGGGGTGCGACATAACCTAGTCTTAAAAAAAATTGACAACTAATTTCGGCATATTATTAACTCGATATAGAAAAATACATCTAATGATTTGGCTCTTGTAATTTAAGTTAGAAAAGGCATATTAAGTGATTTTTAACACTTTGGTAAATAGTGAAATTGAAGCTAAACTGTTAGTAATGAAACGTATTAGCCTCTTTGCATTACTAATTGGTGCATGCCACTCATGTGCTATTATATTAATCGTGTAAATTAAAGGGGTAATACATGATATGAGCATGAACGAAACACTGGTATTTGGTCCATACAATTTCCTCATTTATAACGTCTGTTTAAGATCAAAGACGTGGTAGAATTGGGACCGTTTTGTAGTTTAAACTTAATAGTAGATGTGGAAATTCTTGCCACTGAAAAATGATTTTACATACGTGTATAAAAGTCTTTAATTTATAATATTATTGTAATTTAATTTTAAAAATCTTGTATAGAAATATTTTGATAATATTAGGGTTTTTTTGGTAGGAAGGAAAATATTTTCCTGAAAAATGTGTGGTTTTATCACTTATTTCCAATGTTTGGCTAGCAAGTGAACAGTTTTTTTTGAAAATATTTCTAGTGTTTGTTTAGAGACTAGAAAATATTTTTTAGAAAAATAATTTTTTATGCTACTTTCCTTACCTCCCCTCCCACAAATCCCCATGTTTCCTGTGCTCCCCTTCCTCCACCCCTCCCCCCCCCCCCCAAACCCTAAATACCAAAGTTTTCAGGTCTTTATTTTCTTCAAAAATTTAATTATTCTTTTAAAAATTCACACAAAACACAAAAGAGACTAATGTGCTGCTTTACTTTTTCACTAAAAAATAACGTTGAAATTTGTGCTACATAACTCAAAAGAAAATATTCTTTTTCTGTGTGACATCCCCAATAATTTCGAAGTATTTTAAGACCATTAAGAAGATTAACAGGTGCTAATTATATTAATTCGGTATTAACATGTCTATTAATATGAAGGTTATTGTGATGACCCGATAGGAAATCTAGAGTTTTAGAACCTAATTATGTATTTTCAAGCCTCATATACCTCATTTTAGCCTTCCTCGAATTGTGTGCACGGTCTGGGTATTTTTTTGGAAGTCTTTTATGTTAAAAACAGATAAAAATATGAAAATTTGCCTTAAAATTCATTTGGGTTGACTTCAGTCAGCGTTTCGAGTAAATAGAACCAGATTCGTGTTTTGACGGTCCTAGTGAATTTTTATCGTGATTTGGGACTTGAGCGTATTTCTGGAATCGAATTTGGAGGTCCTTAGCTCGAGTTTTCGTATTTTGTTGAAGAATTGAAGTTCGAAGGCTTAATGAATCTAAATATTTGACCAATATTTGACTTTATTGATATCAGGTCCGTATTTTAGTTCCGAAACCCGGTATATGTCCATTACTATATTTATGACTTGCCTATCGAATTAGGTGAGAAACAGAGTTAGTTTGACGTGATTCGGACGTCCGGTTGTTAAAATATAAGTTCTAAAGTTTTCTCAAAATTCATTTGATTTGGTGTCCAATTCATAGTTTTAGGTGTTATTTTGGCGATTTGATCGCGCGAGCAAGCTCGTATGATATTTTTGGACATGTGTGCATGTTTGGTATGGAGCCCCGAGGGCTTGATTGAGTTTCAGATAGTCTACAGAGTGAGTTTAGTCTTAGAAAGATAGCTGGTGTGCTTCAGTTCAGGTGCATGCCTCTGATCTCGCAATCGCGAGGTCAGAATTCGCAATTGCGAGGAACCTAGGTTCCTGTCTTGGTCGCAATTGCAAAGAGAATCTTTGTAATTGCGAAAATGGCTGGCTCAAATACTGGATTGCATTTGCGATCAAAGGATCACATTTGTGGGATGGCCAATGTTCGCAATTGCGAACAAATCATCGCAATTGCGATGATAGCAAAAAATGCCGGGACTTCGCATTTGTGAAGGTTTTCTCGCGTCTGCGGGGCTCGCAATTGCGAACCCCTTGTCGCAATTGCGATGTCTACAACTGCTCATAAGTTGAGCTAGACGGAATTTCTCTAATTCTTTCAAAATTTCAAACCTAGAGAACCTCAGAAGCGATTTTCCAAAGAGCCCTTCCCAATTCATTGGTATGCGATTCTAACCTATTTTATTTCAATCTTTCATTACATTTCATAAAGCTTTCTACCTAAAATCTAGTATTTTCATGGTGGAAATTGGGGGTTTGGGTAGAATTAGAAAGTTTTGTAAAATTGAAATATTGACCTCAAATTGCGGTGAGATTTCAAAATAAATTATATAACCGGGCTTGAGGATGAATGGGTAATCGGGTTTTGGTCCGAATTTCGGGGTTGGACCAAGCGGGCCAGGGAGTTGACTTTTGTTGACTTTTTCAATAATGACCTAAATTGAACTTTTTTTTATTCGTGGGTAGTTCCTAAGACTTATTTTGAATTGTTTGGTTGGTAATTTGCTAGATTTTGTTGGTTCGGAGGCTTGTCTGAAAGGGAAAGTTGTGGTTGAGCTCTGAGTTGATCTTTGGAGCGAGGTAAGTGTCGTGGTTAACCTTGACTTGAGGGATTAAGACTTGTTTGCCTATTTGATACTTGCTTAAATGTTGGGTACAACGTATATGTATGTGACGAGTATTTATGCGTTGTTGTTGGGCTAAAACGTGCGGGTAAGACTTGTTCCTTGTAATTTAATACTTCCTTTGTGATAGTTAATGCACGAAGGGTGATGCCATGCCATACTCTCGTAGTTAATGCACGAATGGTGATGTCGTATCTATTGATTTATGTTGAAAGTGAGAGTAAAAGCACGAAGGGTGATGCCGTGCCAATATTATTGTTTCATAGTGAGGTTGAGAGTAAAAACACGAAGGGTGATGCTGTGTAGATTTGTTCATTCTGTTTATTTGTTTTACTGGTTAAAGGCTTATTGACTATTATGGTTATCATTTCCTGCTGTAGTTATCGTATCTTGTACCTCTTTCGCATATCCCCTCCCAATTGTACATGTTTAGCCTTTAATTGCTGTTATGTTGTATTTATATTGTTATCTGCATAGGTTTATTTGCATAGGTGTCTTGTCATAGCCTCGTCACTACCTCGTCGAGGTTAGGATCGACACTTACAGAGTATATTTGGCCGGTTGTACTCGTACTACAATCTGCACCTCTTGTGCAGATTTTAGTACTGGTCCTAGTTGCCCGCGAGGAGCATTATCTCGGATCAACTGACTTGGAGACTCGAGATAGATCTGTTGGCATCCACAGACCTTAAAGTCCCCTTCCACTTCTCGCTTTTTAGTGTTCTTTTCATTCGAGATAGTTGTAGTTATTTCAGACTCTGTTTGTAGAAATTCTAGAAGCTCGTAAACTTGTGACTCCAGATCCAGGTTATATTATATATTGGTTTATTATGCTATTTCGTACTTTATTTGATCTTCATTTCTATTTAATTGGTTCTACTGATTTGAATTGGTTAAAATTGGCTTAAAGATCATCTAATGTTGGCTTACCTAGTAAGTGAAATGTTATGCATCATCACGGTCACGAAGGTGCGAATTTCGGGTCGTGACAAATTGGTGTCAGAGCGCTAGGTTGCCTAGGTATCACAAGTCACGAGAAGAATTAGTAGAGTCTGGAGGATCGGTACATAGACGTTTGTGCTTATCTTCTGGAGAGAACACACACTGTATTATCAGTTAGACAGTAGCCAGGGTCCCCAGTGGCAACTCTTACTAGGGGTAGACGACGAGGTCGAGGTCGCGCCAGAGGTCGAGGTAGGGACAGAGCTCAGCCTAGAGCTCGAGCAGCAGTACCAACACCAGCAGTGGAGCCTTATGTGGAGTTTGATGAGGAGGTTCCAGCTTAGACTGTACATGTTGGACCAACTCAGGTCCCGAAGGGGTTCATCTCCACCCTAGTGCTTTAGGACGTTCTAGTCTGGTTGGTGGGCCTTATGGAGCGTGTGGCCCAGTCCGTACATTTCCTACAATACCAGCCGTCTCTTAGGCTGGGAGAGGAGAACAAACTCCCACTACTCACACTCCGGAACAGATGGCTCCCTAATATCAGAGTCCAGCAGCCCCGCCAGTTGGGGTAGTTTAGCCGATTGTTGCGGCACAGGCCGGTGATGGACCCACGATGTCTTCTGAGGGCTTATTCATATTGAAAAAGTTCACAAAGCTCTTTCTAGTTCACTTTAGTGGTGAACCTTCTAAGGACCCACAAGATTATCTTGACCGCTGCCATGAGGTGCCACAGAACATGGGGAGAGATGAGACTAATAGGGTCAATTTTGCTGTGTTTCAAATGATGGGTTCCTCCAAGAGATGGTGGAAGGATTTTGTATCGACCTGACCAGCTTGGTCGTCTTATCTTACTTGGGACCAATTCTCTCAGCTATTTTTTGAGAAGTTCCTCCCTATCACATGGAGAGAGACTATCGCAGGCAGTTTGAGCGTCTCTAGCAGGACAATATGACTGTTACTCAGTACGAGACCCGTTTTGTGGATCTAGCTCATCATGCTATTCTTCTTCTTCCTACTAAGAGAGAAAGAGGGGGAAATGAGGTTTATTGAGGGACTCTCTCACCCTATCAAGCTACAGATGGCCAAGGATACTAGGGGTGAGATTTCTTTTCATACAGCTTTTAATGTCGCCAGGCGCATCGAGATGGTTCTTGCACATGGGAGAGGTCAGGGGTCTGATAAGAGGTGTCGTTATTCCAGTGGGTTCAGTGGTGCCTCATCCGAAGTCAGGGGTACCTTTGGTAGAGGCCATTTAGGTGGTCCGGACCCTCATATGTCTTATTCCGACCAGCTAGCCTATAGTGCACAACCAGCCCCTACTAGTGCACCTCCGCTCCAGAGTTTTCAAGGTGGTTACTCAGGTCGACAAGGTCAGTTTCTGGGTCAGCAGTCACAACAACCGAGGTCCTGTTATACTTGTGGTGATTTGATGCACATTACTAGATTTTTCCTTTAGGTACCGGTTAGCTCACAATATTAGGGTTCTCGAGCCATGGTCACAACACTGGGTGCTTCACCGTCCGCTCAGCCAGCTAGAGGTAAGGATCAGGTAGATAGAGGTGGAGTTCAAGCCATTAGAGGTGGAGGTCAGGCTGCTAGAGGTAGAGGCCAAACTGTCCTAGAGATATAGTTCAGAGTGGTGGGGCCCAACCCTGATGCTATGCTTTTGTAGCCAAGCCTGAGGCTGAGTCATCTAATGCTGTTATTATAGGAACTGTTTCAGTTTTCCATAGAGATGATTCAGTTCTATTTGATCCGGGATCTACTTATTCCTACGTGTCATCCTATTTTGCTTCATATTTGGTTGTGCCTCGTGATTCTTTGAGTGCTCCCATGTATGTGTCCACACCCGTGGGAGATTCTTTTGCTATAGATCGTGTTTATCATTCATGTGTGGTTACCATTGGGAGTCTTGATACTAGCGTAGATATCCTACTTCTCGATATGGTTGATTTTGATGTCATTTTGGGGTATGGATTGGCTGTCACCTGATCATGCTCTATTGGATTGTCACACTAAGATAATGACCTTAGCCTTGCTGGGTCAGTTAGAGTGGAGAGGGACTCCTGTCCATTCTACTAAAAACTTTATCTCTTATGTGAAGGCTCGACATATGGTCGAGAAGAGGTGTCTAACTTATTTGGCTTATGTCCGTGATTCTAGTGCAGAGGTTCCTTCCATGGATTTAGTTCCTGTTGTTCGTAAATTTCTAGAGGTGTTTTCTATATATTATCGAGTATGCCATCCGACAGTAATATTGACTTACATATTGACTTGGCTGCGGGCACTCAACCCATTTCTATTCCGCCATACCGTATGGCTTCGCTAGAGTTGTAAGAATTGAAGGAGCAGTTCCAAGATTTTCTTGATAAGGGATTCATTAGACCTAGTGTCTCGCCTAGGGTGCGCCTGTTATGTTTGTGAAGAAGAAGGATGGCTTGATAAGGATGTGCATAGCTTACATGATATTGAACAAAATCACCTTCAAGAACAAGTATCCATTGCCGAGGATTGGTGACTATTTGATCAGCTTCAGTGTGCCAAGGTATTTTTGAAAAATTGATTTGAGGTGTGGCTACCATCAGTTGAGGATTAGGGCATCCGATGTCCCTAAGACAACTTTTTGGACTCGGTATGGGCATTATGCGTTTCTAGTGATGTCATTTGGGCTGATAAATGTCCCAGCAAAATTTATGGATTTGATGAACCGGGTGTTCAAACCCTATTTGGATTCCTTTGTGATTGTGTTTATTGATGATATCTTGATCTACTCCCGAAGCGGAGAGGAGCACGAGCAACATCTTTGGATCGTACTTCAGACTCTAAAAGACATCTAGTTGTATACTAAGTTTTCATAATGCAAGTTTGCTTGGACTCGGTCACTTTATTGGGGCACGTAGTATCGATAGAGGGTATTAAGGTGGATTCTAAGAAGATTGAGGCAGTGCAAAACTGACTTAGACCTACTTCAGCTACGAAGATACAGAGTTTTTGAGTTTGGGGGGATATTACCGTCGGCTTGTGGAGGGGTTCTCATCTATAGAACCCCCATTGACTAGGTTAACACAGAAGGGTGCCCCGTTCAATTGGTCAGATGAGTGTGAGGCGAGCTTTTAGAATCTTAAGACTGCTTTGACTACGAGGTTAGTGTTGGTGTTGCCCATAGGTTCAGGGTCTTATACGCTGTATTATGATGCATCTTGTATTAGGCTTGGTTCAACATTGATGCAGGATGGTAGGGTGATTGCAGATGCATCGTGGCAGTTGAAGGTTCATGAGATGAATTACCCTGTTCATGACTTAGATTTGGCAACCATTGTTCATGCGTTGAAGATTTGGAGGCCTTATTTTTATGATGTGTCGTGCGGGGTATTCACGGATTATTGGAGCTTACAGTATTTGTTCAAATAAAATGATCTCAATTTGAGGCAGAGGAGGTGTTTTGAGCTATTGAATGACTATGATATAACCATCTTGTATCATCCCCGAAAGGCCAATGTGGTGGCCGATGCCTTGAGTAGAAAGGAAGTGGGTATTGGCAGCCTTGCGTACATTCTTGTCAGCGAGAGACCGCTTGCATCAGATGTTCAGGCTTTGGCCAATCAGTTCGTGAGGTTGGATGTTTCAGAGCCTAGTCGTGTCTAGCTTGTTCGGTCACTCGATCTTCCTTGTTTGAGCACATCAGGGAATGGCAGTATGATGACCCCTGTTTTCTTGTCCTTAGGGACACAACCACACTGTGATGCCAAGCAGGTTATTGTTGGAGATGACAGAGTTTTGAAGATACAAGGTCATATTTGTGTGCCTAATGTAGATGAACTTCGCGAGTTGATTCTTGAGGAGGCCCATAATTCCCGGTATTCTATTCATCCGGGTGCCGCCAAGATGTATTAGGACTTGAGGAAGCATTATTAGTGGAGGAGTATGAAGAAGGATATAGTTTCCTATGTAGCTCGTTATCTAAACTGTCATCAAGTAAAGTATGAGCATCAGAGACCAGGTGGTTTTCTTTAGAAGTTAGAGATTCCAGAGTGGAAGGGAGCGTATCACTATGGATTTTGTTGTCAGACTCCCACAGACGTAGAGAAAGTTTAATGCAATTTGGGTGATTGTGGACGGGCTGACCAAGTCAACGCATTTCATTCCTGTAGTAGTTACATATTCTTCAGAGGGGTTAACTGAGATTTACATCCGCGAGATCGTCTGTCTTCATGGTGTGCCCGTGTCTATCATTTCTGATCGAGGTACGTAATTTACCTCAGACTTTTGGAGGGAAGTACAACATGAGCTGGGAACTCTAGTTGAGTTGAGTATATCATTTCATCCTCATACGGGCGGACAATCCGAACACAATATTTAGATATTGGAGGATATGCTCATATGCTTCGCGCTTGTGTTATAGACTTTGGAGGTTCTTGGTATCCATTCTTTCCACTTGCAAAATTTTCCTACAAGAATAGATAGCAATCGAGCATTCAGATAGATCCCTATGAGGCATTGTACGGGAGGCGGTGTCGCTCGCCAATTGGATGGTTCGAGCCGGGGGATGCTCGGTTTTTAGGTACATATTTGGTACAAGATGCCTTGGATAAGGTCAATATTATTCAGGATTGACTTTGCACAACTCAGTCTAGGCAGAAGAGTTATGCCAACCGTAGTGTTCGTGATGTGTTGCATTCATGGTCGAAGAGAGAGTATTTCTCCGGGTTTCACCCATTAAGCATGTGATGAGGTTCAGAAAGAGGGGCAAGTTGAGTCCCAGGTAAATCAGACCTTTTGAGATTCTTTAGAGAGTGGGTGAGGTGGCTTACAAGCTCACATTCTCACCTAGATTATTAGTAGTTCCTCCGGTGTTCCATGTCTCGATACTCCGAAAGTATCATGGTGATCCGTCCCATGTTTTAGATTTCAGGTCAATCCAACTGGACAAGGATTTGACTAATGAGGAAGATCCGGTGTCTACTCTAGCCCGGCTATTACACCCCATATTTTCGTACGTAAAAGTATGTCGCAAGTCAACTGATGTATGCTATGAATGAGATCATCTAAGAAAGTACATAAAGTAAGTTAATCATGTTAACTTGGAGGTTACAAATATTTAAGATCATGAATACCAAGTACCAAGAGGATTTGAAGGCTTAGAAGCTAAATGAATTGAAGAAAATAAGTTTCGTCAAAAGTCGACAAGTTGGGAATGTTATACCATGTACTTATGGGGTGATACTAGGGTGCTTAACCTTATAAAGAGCTTATGCTATGAGTTATTTTAGTCATATAATAGTCGTGTTTCATGTTTTGAAGCCAAGAGAGTTGTGGAACAAAAGTTGGAAAAGGTCATCACAAGTTGTATTCATAAATATAGTGAAAATTATGTCAAATTTAGTTGATCATTTATCACAATATACTTGGTATTACGGGATGATGTACCTACAAAATTGAATATCTACAAGTCTAGTTTCCAACGGATTAAACCATTCATCGATACAACATTGGAGTAGAGAGATATTCACATTTTCGCGAGACTGCGCAGAATAGTAGGTAACAAGTAGGTACATCACCTACTTGTCAAAAGGAGATGCCTCAATTAATAGCCCTAAAGTCGTCCAAGATGGGATTTTTAAGGATGTATTAACTCATTTAGTTCACTTATTTCTCAGCCAAAAAATCATATTGAACCCCTGCACCTCCTTTCCAAAAATCCCACACAAACCCTAGGTTATTTCGGGTGTTACTATGTGATTCTAGTGCTGAAAAGCCCATACAGCTTACTAGTTTCCCTTTCTTCTTCTTGTATCTGCGTTGGGGATTGATTTTGGATAAAGAAGGGCTAGGTTTCATGGGTTCTACTCAGTCCAAGGTAAATATATTCTTCTCCTTCCATTATCTATGCTTGTACGAATTGTAACTCGATCGTAAAGACTAGACCTAGTGAGTTTTGAAAGAGTGGTATGTTGTTTGTTATTGCGTCATTGTTGTCTGGTTGTAAACTTAATTTTAAGTTGAATTCATGGCTGATTTATTGTATAAGAGGATTAATTATGTACTTTTGGTTGTGTTTCTCAATTTGAAAGAGAAGACAAGTGAAACGTGTTTTAGTAAACTAAAAAATCAATTTTGAGTTGTTGAACTTGTGGGACTGTTTTGTGGGCTACTTCGTGTTGTTGTTGGGTTGTCTCTTTTTCTACTGTTTTTATGGAGTTTGGGAGGATAACGGGTGTGGATAAACACCACATAATGGCAGGATGGTTGGCTGGCCATTCGTCATAACATTTTCGGATTATTTGACACTATTATGGTTGTCATTTTGTGTATGAAGTTATAAGAGTATGTTGGGCTGTTTTGTGGTATTTTGTAATGGATATAAGGTTGGGAAATGATGTATACATATTGTTATTGTTGTGTTCTTGTTGTTGTTGGTGGTGTTATGTCGAACTGGGAGGAAGTAAAGATTATAGGGGAGATGCTGCCCGTTTTATTATAAAATAAGCTTGTCATTCGTTGTGCGATAGTTGTACCTTCCATAACTTGATCATATTATTTTTTATAATTGTTGTAGATTAAGGTTCAACGAGACGAGTTTAACGTGGTTGTTGGACATATTGTGATAATGTATGTTAAGGATAAACCTTTTCTTCATTTTAGCATGATCCAGTAACTAGATGTGTTTGTTAACGAGACATAAAGAGAAGTTCATATTCCTGAATTTATGTATATTTTCCTAGTCTCATAAGTTACAGCATTATCCCTTATGGGGACTTCATATTCAGTTTAGTTCTGTCTTCTTTCAGCCAAGAGATCAGAGAGTGTATGTATGTATGTATGTATATATATATATATATATATATATATATATTGTATTTTCACCATCATCGAGCTATAATCGATGGGCAGCCCCTATTGGGCAACCTCTGATCAGATGGTGAGTTATATACCGAGCCTACTGTTGCCGAGTGCCTATGAGCGAGCATAGAATAGCCAAGATACAGAGCCTAGTATGGCCGATCGCTTATCAGCGAGCCTACTACGGCAGAGCAGTTACACATATCGAGCCTTATAATGCCGGATAATTATTTTACTTACTATATTAAGAGAGTTGAGTCAGTATCAGCAGGTAACCGTATCTTCAAGTTATCTTTGACTCCCAGTTACTTTCAGTTATTATACTATCAATTCAGTTTCAGCTTTTAGTCATTTTGTTGCCTTACATACTCGGTACATTATTTCGTACTGACGTCCCTTTTGCTAAGGACGCTGCATTTCATGCCTGTAGGTCCTCATTGATAGATGGACAAACCCTCCCAGTAGACAGAGTCAAACATCACCTTGGTTGGTAAGCTCCACTTCCTCAGAGTTACCATGTCTAGACCTTGGAGTCCATTTTGTGTATACAGGTTTGATGGGTAGGTGGATCCTGTCCCGACTATGGTACAGTTCAGTTATCTCTAGAGGCATGTATAGTTTGTATATAAGTAGATAATTATGGCGTCCTCTCCATCTTGCACGGTTATATATATATATACATATATATATATATATATACATATATATATATATATATCATATGTATATATATATATATATATATATATATATATATATATATATATATATATATGAGA